>PVIU01016513.1:0-44774 GCA_004026605.1 Ondatra zibethicus
CTTGGTATTGGCATAAAAACAGAGATGTTGACCAATGGAATCGAATCGAAGATCCGGATATTAATCCACAAACATATGAACACCTCATATTTGACAAAGAGGCTAAAATTATACAATGGAAGAATGAAAGCATCTTCAACAAATGGTGCTGGCATAACTGGATGTCAACGTGTAGGAGAATGAAATCATCTGCTATAAATATATCATTTGGCTTTAAGCATGAGAACAAGTCAGGAACACATATACTAACATGCGGAAAACCTTTTGTGTCCACAGGTAATTTGCAGGGTACATCGGGAAAGGAATATGTGAAACAACTGGGTTGTGTACTGTATCGGTGGGTTTTACTCACTCCTGATGAAAAGGAGGAGTGGATATGTTCACTGTGGTCATCGTGTATCAGGAACCATATGATTTGTTTGAGGAAGAGTGAAGAAAATGAGACCACACAGGGCAATTACATCCCTTTGTGAGTCCTGGGGAGGGAGGCAGGATGTGGCTCAGCTCTCTCTGATCTGTTCATTTCTCATAGTTGAGCTTCCAGCTCAAGTGCAGAGTTTAATGTACAACTCACCAGCCTTGTCCTATGGAAGGCATTAATTCCCTTACAGGATTGCAGCTGATCATTGTTCCTGGCTAAAGAACTATGTCTACAGCTGAGCCTTTGTATGTTTCAGCTTTCTAGAAATCTGAGTATTAGAGTGGATCTTGTGAACTTAGGCTAGTCTTAGCTTTGACGACACTGTAACAGAGAGAATACAATTCATACATGTTGTTTTGTGATCTGTTTTGTGTGAGATCCTATGTAATATATTTTACTGTCATCAGAAATAAGGGTTAGTGAGATGGATTATTTTGTACCTTGAATTAAATGCAAAATGACATCATTTACCTCGACAATGTTGTTAGTGTTAGCAAAGACTCACAGGAAGCCACGCTGTTTCACACCTTGAATCTAATCATGAATCTCATGCAGAAATGTGTTCCTGAATGAACCTCATACTTTGTTATTATAGTTATCATTTTGAAGATAAAAAATTAATTTATATCCTGACCCTGAAGTAAAGATACTGTATAATCCATTTTCCTTACTTCATTTCTTGAACAAAGCTCAAAAAAATATTTACATCACAGATTATACTGTAAAGATAAAATGTGTTAATATTAGTAATGTTCTACAAGATTAATTACCAGTATTCTGAAATAACAATTATATGTATTTATTTGTTTGTCAAATTAGTTTGTTGGTAGTTCATCAGTTTGTTAGTTCACTTATTAGTTTAGTTTAGTTTTGTTAGTTAATTAGTTACTGTACCTATATGCCAAGGCACATGTACATACATCAGAACAGTATCAGGGATTTCATTCTTTTTTTCCACTGTGTGAATCCAGTGAATTGAGCTCATGCCCTTAAACCTGGCAGCAAGTGGCTTACCAGCCAGCTTGTAGCCACATCATTGTGAGAAAACTGCTTGTTAGATTGTTGAAGAGCAAACAGTGTAATTCTATACGACGAACAATTTAGATTATTGGCTAACTCTGTGTATATCCTTGCTTCTGAGTTTGCTGCACTGTTATTTTGCAGCAAAATTACCATTGGTGTCTTGAACTGTGGAATATGCCTTACTTGATTTTAAAATGAAGTGGCGGTTACTACCTCTGACTGAAGAATCCTGCGTAACTATTTCATATGAGATTTATTCAGCAAACATCTTTCTGTAATCCACAAACATATCATGTTATTACTTTCTATATCAGAAATGTAAATCATGAAGGACCAAGACATGATACAGTGAATACTAAAATGTCATTAATGTCTTGCCTTTCACAATAATATTTGGAAATATGGGAACATGATCATAAGTTTTTAAGTATAAAAAGCAGGTTAGCCTGCAAAACAGAGTAGTTCTAAATTTCTAATCATCAGAGAATTTAATCATGAAAAATGTTATTAAAATATTAAAATCTTATGATAAATTTAATGAGTATGTTCTTGATTTAGCTTTAATAATTTCTAAAATGAAAACTACAATTTTTCTGATTATAAAAGTAATAAAACTCATTGTAGATATTACAAGCAAAATAGAAAACTACAGATTGTTTATTCATTTATAATCATAATTTCTGAAATTACCTTATTAATCAATTTTCTTTTATAAAGAAAACTTTCCTTTGGGTATTTATGGTTTGTGTATGGAACATCCTCTTATTCAGTAATTAATATGTTTTCATTGCCAAAGAATAGAGGCTTTTTTCATCATTCTTATGGACCTTTCTTCTGAAACATGTACATCCATTGAATATTTCCATCTCTGTTACTGGTGAACAGTTGTAATCTGCCCTTTATAATTTGTGTATCAATACTGTGCTTTGAACAGCTGGTCAATTATGGTTCATATATGGGAAAGGGGTGACATTTGAATCAAAAGTACAAAGTAATTTACTGCTACATATTGAGTTTGAGTCCAGCTGGAGTTAGATGAAAGTCTATCTCATTAAACAAACAAAACAATAAAACTATACTTTAGTGATCATTCTTGTGCACATTAATTTGTGCTATGAAAATATTGCCTGATGATAGTTGTGGTTGAAGTTAAGCGTTATAAAACACCTCATTTATTTTACCTTTCATTGAATATTGATGTGGAATAATTTTCTAAGATATGTTTCAGCTCTTTAGCTTAATAGTTGGTTTCATAATTATTCACTGTGTGACTATGGGTACTTATTTATAGGAAAAAGTACTGAAATGTTATTAGATTCGCCACACAATTTTAGCTTGTTTTGTTTGTTAATAAATTATACCCTCTCTCTAGAGATGAGTCAGTATTTGTACTCTCAGATATTGCTTTTTTATTATTGTATAGTTAAATCCAAACAAGCATTAGTAATTACACTCCCATGAGTTACAGGGAAGTTGTGAAGCTTTATAAGGTCCTTTGTAGATTTCTCAGCGCCAGAGCTTGTCACTGCATATCTTTCTAAAGTTGAGCTGTGTGTTTCTGTAACTACAGGTCTGTACTGCTTGAGGCATATGAAAAATTAATTTATAAAACATCTCTGTGTGATAGATCCAAAGTGATTACATAGTTCATGTAAGCTAGGAACAAAATTAAAATTAATGTATAAATTTACATAGTTCTTCCTTCCTTCTTTCCTTCCTTCCTTTCTTCCATCCATCCTCTTCCTTCGTGTCAGTCAGTCTGTCTGTCTGTCATATCCAAAGTCAGAGGTCTGTCTGTCTGTCATATCAAAAGTCAGTGGTCTGGTAATAATCAGGTTTTGAGTTGCTATGTAATAGCAAATCTTATTAAAAGTCTTTCAAAATCATAAAACATCAAAAATAATATTATTGTACGTGTATCAACAATAGTGTATTTGGAGTCTCTCTCTCTCTCTCTCTGTGTTTGTGTGTGTGTGTGTGTGTGTGTGTGTGTGTTCACATGTTCTTATCCAGCGAGATGCAAAATACTTCCTTTAGGGCAATGAAGATGATTACTCAGTATGAAAAACATTCACATTATGAACCTGACAATGTTAATATGGATTGCAAGTACCTATTTAATAGGCTCAGCAGCCTAGATAAAATGATCACTACTGGTTCAGAAATGATCATGTCTCAAGACAGTAGTTTTCTGAATAGGCGAAGACAATGAAAATATTGCTCTGACCTTTGCATGGGTATGCACAGATGTTTGCACAAGACATTTGTAACACACACACATAGACACACACCACGTACATACATTCACACACATACCATTTACATACACATTTATGTACACACATTAACCACACTACAATGTATGCATACCATACATGCTTATACCATACACTTACACACCTCTACACACACACACATGAACCGTATACAAATCCACCATCACTCACCTGCACACATGCACACTCATACACCACACACAAATATACCACACACACACACACAGCAAATTCAAATATATATCACACATACACACACATTATACATTCATATATACAACATACATGCATTTTAAGGGATACTTTTTAAGTTGCTTTGCATTATAGAAGATGATTGTATTATTCTGATAAGACCCACTGAGTTGGTTTTCTTAACTTTCATTGATTTTGGAGTCCTTTAATTTTACTTCTTAGCCTCATTTTTGCCAAGTATTACAGCTGATGATCTATGATATGATATGAGGCAACGATTTTGTTTTGAAATAACTTGGAAATACAGGTAGATACTGTATTTCTGGTTGATACCATATTTGAATCTTCACAGTTGGTCTATAGATTTCTTAGATCAGCCCACGTAATACAGGAATTCCGTAGAACACCAATGACCAGGACTAATTTTACTTTTCTACTTTCCTACCTATTCAAATGTGTAATGAAAAATACCAGGGTTTGTACTCTAATACACCTATTTTTTAACTGAGTCTCTTCCACTTATCCAGATTCATAATTAACTCTTTGAATCTCAGTTTCTCTGTATAAAATAGATATGATAATATTTACCCTGATGTGCATTCGAACAAAAACAAACACAACAAATAAAACTTTCTTTCTCCTTTCTCCATTGTGTGGTATTTAGCCTTGTTCTAATTTTATGTGAACAATGTAAGTGTCCTCTGGAAGCTTTTGTAGGGAACTTACTATTGTGTATCTTTGGGAAGATTAATTAACACGTCTCTTCTGTAGAAGTCATATCAGGCACTAATTTTTTATCCACATTCAAAGATTCATTCAGGACATTACTGTTTTCTAATCTATGAATTTCTCAGACACCATGTTTGTTTACTTGTCACTTCTAACCCAAAACAAATGCTCTTCCTTGTTTTAATTTTCCTCTAATTCTGTCTACGTGCCTCTTCCTTTTATGGTTAAGTGACAACAGTAACTGGATCACCTTATTTCTCTTGTTACAATTACCTCCAGAGATATTTTCAGCACATTAGAAGGTTGTAGATGGCTGCCTTGATAAAAGGTTCAAAAGGTATCCCAGCAGGAGGAGAGGGAGAAAATTCTAAGGAGAGGGTAGCTCCACGAACATGACCCGAGATGAAGAAAACCTGGACAATAAAGCTAAGACTTTGCTTTCAAGCTTCCTATTAAAGATGTTACATACTAGCCAGAGTTCTAGTCCCGACACTGTGGTGGTTATCTCCTCTGGTTGGAACATAGTCCTAAGAATTCAAAACTAGTAATAAAACTCTATCAGAGTTCTAAAGATCTGTAATAAATCTTAATAAAAGATCTGAATCTGAGGATTCAGGGTGATAGGCGAAAGCATGTGGGAAGGACAAACCTAAAACTCTGGTGAGAAAAACAACTCAAAATACACATTTCTTTGTTAGAATTTGGAGGGATTACCAGTTGCCACTTATGAGTAATAATGCAATAATATTAAAAGTGTCTGAACATAAATATTTTCTGTTTATCAGATGCATTAGAACACCTAGTGTGTATTTCATGTTAAGTTTTAGGTGACTATTTTATCAAATACATAAATATGTATGAATATGTTACATATAACAAGGATATATATAAGTTATGTGTTAAAATGTATAATATATATATGTATATATGAGCCATCATGTGAGCCACAAGTGTTCTTAACCACTATGCTTTCTCCCCATGCCCTCTCCTGAATATTTTTATATCTCCTGAAGTGAGTAACTGTTATGTGACTCTCTTCCTGCATAAACCAGTGTTTAAATAATATCTTAAAAATCACATGAAGACAAGCAGATATTAGGTAAATAATATTTCTGTGCATGTTTACATTGAATCTCCTTCATTAGATATTATTATAAATACTAAACAACTTGATTTTTGTTATATAGTGATGCTATGAGCTAAACCCTGTTTTGTAGGCTAGTCTTGCTAGTCAGATAAATTAGACAGCAACATGTTTTATTTTCTCAGAACTGGGATTATGAAGTGTGTGCTAGCATGCCTGACTTCTTTTTTAATTTAAAACTTGAGTTTTGTTTTTTGATAATATCATGCATCAACACTCTATTTACATAAATTCTACCCTTTCCTATATCCCCTACAACTTCTTGTATTCCACTACCTCACTTTCAAATTCATGAGCTCCTCTTGAATTACTGTGTATGTAGATATAAATATACATACATGTATGTATAAATATAGTTTTATGAGTTCATTTAGTGTTGCTCACCTATATGTGTTTAGGGCTGACCAAGTGGGGGATGATTAGAAGACATGTCAGAGGTCCTTCCCTAGAAAAGACTCATCCTTTCTCTCTCACTATACACTAATTGCCCCAGCTCTGTATCTAGGTGTGGAAACTTGTGAGATTTCCCCATCCATGCTAGCATACCAACTCATGCAGTCATTTTGCAGATCTTGTTTAGGGAAACAAACTTTCCACTCCCTTTTTCACAGTTTTGTAACCTTTGGGTGTAGAGGTTGTGATGTAGATGTATCATTTGGGATTGGGTAGCACACTGTCAGTTATTCTTTTCATTTTGACCAATTGCTTTCTGTGATGATCTTCCCCAAAAGAAGCTCCTTTGATGAGAAGAGAGAGCTACACTTATATAATCACAAGAATAAATGTATAGAATGCAGTTATAAAGTATATTGTCTTAGGACAGTGACAGTAGGTTTTCCTCTAAGGGTCTGTGACCAGTCATAAATAGTTGGCCATTTATAGTACCAGGCATGAAGTATCTCCTATTGAGTTCCTTAATTTCAACTAGACAGCTGTTGTTTGCCTCCAAGATAGAAATGCAACTCTTGCACTCTTAAGGACGTCTTGCTATGCTGGTCAGCTTTCTAGTCTATAGACTTTACAGCTGGATAGGACTGTTGATTGCTTTTCTCCCTTGTAAGCTGGCAAAGTTCCACTCTGGATTTTTCACATGGTTTCTGGGGAAAAAACTCAGGGTTTCTTGCTTAAGAAACAAACACTTCACCTACTGAGATGTGTTGGGAGCATCCCGTTTCTCCATTTAAAATCATCCAGTTCATAATGATAAAACATAGATGACTGCAAATAATTGTTTCCAAAGAAGCCTTCTGCCTGTGGTAGTCTACACCCTTTACAAAAGTTAAATAAACAGGCTAGATTTTTTTTTAAGATTGATAAGTTCGGTAAAATCAGACCAAGAAAAGTAAGACAACAAACAATAGAGTGCTATGTTTTAAAAAATGTATATTTTCACCAAGAGAGCTTTACAACTATAAAAATCCACTATTGGCTTCATGAGTCACTTCAGAATGTGATATAAACTCTTTTTTCTCTCTTTGTAATAAGCATGCATATCGGTAGCATGGCCTCAGTCTGATTTAATGATCAGCAAAAATGTCTATTCACCAAGTATTTCAGATATCAGGAAAGGGACTCTAATTTTGCAGTATCACATAAGGCATCATGCAGCTTTAGAAACAGTCAATGAAGCTGAAGAAACATCCCCCCCCCTCAATGGTTTACTGAGAAGCACAGAAAATAATGCAGCTTTCTGTAGCCTCTGCTTGCCATAAAACATAATCCTTTCTTAGGCTTGTTTTTACTTTTCCCTTCAGGATGCTGGTTTGTGCTAGTGCATCCCGAATAGGTATTATTTTGCACCTTTCAGTCTCTTTGTGTTGAATTTCCCTGTGTAGAACACACATGTGCATAATTATTCAGCTTTCTGCTGATGCCATTGTTGGCAGATTCTCATTCAGATGACCATATGCACTTTGGCTATTCTCCTGATTTGTCCTCCTTTCACTTGGGATACATTGATTATCTCCTATTGTAGGTGAAACACACCTACCTGGCTCATTTGTGCTTACTTCTGCCTCTGTTTGGAGACTCAGCAAATTCAGCACAATGCTATTTATTGAACTTATCGGTCAATTCTTCCTTCCTTGCATGACTGAGTCATTCAATGGAATCAGCACAATATGAGAAGCAAACAGGATAACAACTTAAATATTTTTAACAGAAAATTGAAAATCAAAATGCAGACCAGATTTGAAGCCCAATAGTCCACATACTATATTTTCTAAATGGGCCCCCTCTTTGTATTTCATTTAGTATCTAAAAAGATACATAGAAAATTTAATGTACAGCCAAATGATAAAAACAAAAAAAAATGGAAGCCAATAGCTTATGTAGAAAATCTACCCTAAGCAAACAAATGAAAATATAATTAAGAAAGAAATAAAAAGCAAAATGAGATCATTTTATTTGGATCACAAAACTAATAAAAAATCAATGAAGTAGTTTGCACTAATTGCTTAGTCTTTGGAACTGACTGAAGACAAACTCTTAGTCTTTGAATTTCAGCAACCCTCAACACTGTGCCTGGCCACTGACAAGGCATGAGAATAAACCAACATGAACCCTGGAAAAAGGGTAATACTCAGTGATAGATTCTCACTTCCCTGTCAACCAGGCTACACCCCACTTCTTTACATGAGTTTTGGAAACTACAGATTTCAAAATAAAGCAAAATTTTGATTAGGGATATGGAGAGAAGCAGAAAGCATAGTTAATAAGGGGGAAGTGTTGACACTTTGTGCATGGAAAGTTACATGCAGAGAAGAATGCTAAATAAATTGTCTTACAACATCAAAGCTAAGATAAAGGGTTAAATTGACAAGATGGTTTTGAATTCCTTATCTTACATGACTAGTGTTAAAAAAAAAAGAAAAACCTCCCAACTCAGTGTTTTGTAGTTACTCAATCACAAAATAGGCTTAATGCACTTCATAATGCTATTAAGAGAGTTAAATAAGTTGGATTTGAGATCAGAGTTTTGTACATAAATAAACATTCTAAGAAGGGCCATCACCATTTCAGTTATCTTAAATAAATCTGATTCTTATCTTTAGTTTATAATCTCACTGGTGCAATTATTAAATTTAAAGCTATTGTTTCCCTGCTAGGTTTGTAGACCAGCTGTCAAAGGCCATATTCATTAGGAAGAGAAAAGGAGAACAGTTTTAGATAAGAGAAAAATGCCAAACTAGAGTGTTTACTTTCTATGAAACCAAGATGTCTCACATAGGTTTGGTTACAACATCCAAGCATGAACGACACAAACATACAGCATGCAAAACTAATATAATAGAAACATCCTATAAATGAAGACTGCTTATTCATTTCCTGACTGCTCAGACCCAAATAATAACACAGAAACTATATTAACCTAACTGTTCGGCCAATGACTCAGGCGTATTTCTAGCTAGCTCTTACATCTTGAATTAACCAATTTCTCTTAATCTGTGTATTGTCATGAGGATGTGGCTTACTGTCTCTTTTGGGAGCTACATGGCAACTTCCTGACTCTGCCTATTCTCTCTATATATCTCTGTTTGGATTTCCCTCCTGGCTTTATTCTGTCATGGCATAGGCTGAAGCAGCTTTATTCATCAACCAATAAAACAACACATATGCAGAAGGACATCCTACAACATTTTATAAATTTTCCTGCCTCTGAAAATGGTCTGTCAGTTACTCTAGGCCTTCGCCAAAGTACAAATGAGACTTTGGGTGATTGCCTACATAGCCGGTTGTCTCTGTCATTTCTTGTACCTTTTGGAAGTTGCTTGATTGCACTTCCTGTTTACTCAAGTAATACTATTTCCCTCCTCAGGTCTTTGGTGGGGTTGAAGACAAGATAGTCAGTAATTTCCTCTCATGGCTTAGCCAAGCCTTTTTTAATATGAGATTTAGACTCCTTAGATAGGATAACTATTGAAATACTTAGCATATGTTTCTTAATTGATGTTGTTTATGCTGGTTGTATTTCTAATTTTTATGTATGTTTTTTGCCTCTTCTTTCCCTGGACAACACCTGATATTTGTTCTTATTGTATATAGTTTTGTATTAGGCTTAGAACACTCTTAATTTGACAAAAGTGGTAGGTTATGTGGGAACTCCTTTAGCCAATAGCCTTCAAGATAACAGCCCACCTTGGGCATGGTTTCATGTACTATAAATGCAGATGTAACGCTTGCACAGCCTCTTGGCTACCGGATGTGGTTCCAGTTCCTAGCACATGTAGAGGAATGCAGATCACTGCACTTTCTGTGAGTTTATCCCCAGATAAATAAACCTTTGTTATACTCCATTCTGGAATATTGTGGAACTCTTTTGTATGCCAACAACATCCAAATGAGCATACTGATTAGAAAGGATTACATATTAATAGTGCCTGGAGTTGACGAAATGTATCATGTTAAAGCAGAATCACTTATGAAATATTCTGGTTAAAGGAAAAAATCACAATGGAGGAATTGGCAATTTTCAGAGCAAAATAGTGTGTAACCAGCTGCCTTATGTAAGTTTTAGACAGCACCTATCATGTGATGTCAAATACTGATTTGAGAATTAAGTGAAATGCAATTTTTATTAAAAACCTAATAAAAGTAACAGTTTTCTTCCCTGTTTGTTTATAAGCTTGTTTGTGTAATTTCTTGTTGTTGTGTCTTCATTTCAGGTTCAGGTTGTGAAATAGGAACAGCATCCCTTCTCTCAAATTTACAGCTATTGAGCACTGAAAGTAATATGCTGGCAAATTAATTTCAGAATTCATAATTCAGCAAGACACTGAGGTCTTCAGCTATTGGTTCATTTTAAAGTATAGTCACAATCCTAGAGAGTACAAAATACCTCCAAATAGAAGAAAAATAGTCATATACATGCATATATGTGTGTGTGTGTGTGTGTGTGTGTACATATACATGCATAGTGGAAATGCCAAACCCCATTCTGTTCCTTTGTCAGCTTTGAGAACTGAATGAAGTTTGATACTTTTGATACTCAGAGTCACAACTCTTGAAAATACTTCTAAGAACCTCAACGCCAGCAAACTTTAGCACCTGTCAGAAGCTAGACACGAAAATAACACACATGGTTTCTGTTCAGATCACCTGGGGGAAGAACGTCATCCAGGCATCAGCCTCCAGCAGAGGTTGGGAGTGACAGGAGCAGCCGTTCTGAGAAGGCACCTAACAGGCTCCATGAGTGAAAGCTGAGATTTGGGTGGCGTTTTCTGCAGCCTTGACAGTCTCTGACTTGCTGTTGAGATGAAGCAGAAAGACTCACTGCTAAGAGTTGGTTGTTACTAACAAGGCAAGTTAGAGAAGTTTTTCCTGGTCACTTAAGAGATTGCATGATCTCAGTTCTAATATCGCTAATAGTTGTTTGATTTCTGTGGTTGCTTGGTCGACCTCTCATTTAGACATCTTTGATGCCTTCTCATTGATTAACAAGTAATACACTGTTTGGCTGACGATATGAAGCAGTAGTTGGAGTCTTTGCCAAATTATTTAATTTATTTTGAACTTCAGTGTACTCAACGTCACTGTCAATGAAGGAGGAAGACAGTATTTTCAGCACAGTGTCGTTGCAAATATAAATAAAATGCCCAGCACAGTAAATGCACAATAACTCTCTGCGACAACACTGCACATGTTAGTCCCCATGGCCCATTTATTTTAAGCCTAAGGCATCTTCGGGGGCTAAGCTCTATAGTGCTGTGAAACAGTTTGTAATCTCCTTTGTTGACTGTACATTGTGACCTTATATTGCTCCAAGCCAGTATCTAGTTATTCCCAAAGGAATACAGTTATCCAGGTATATTCTAAATCTCTATCATGCCCTCAATCATGCTTGGCAGTATCATTACACAAATATTGCTTTCTGCAAGACATAATAAGGAGAGATTATCATGTGTTTGCTTTAAAAATATTTGATATTGTCAGATGTTTTCATTTCCCTCTAACCTATCTGTTGATTTCTTTATTAACTGTGTGACTTCATTTGTCAATTGTTCTTCTGATTGCCTAGCATCCTCTTCCATTCTTGAAATAGAGTCATCCTTTATGGGTATAATACTAGAAATTCAGTATTTTTAAATAACTGGTTTTTTACCTGAGATAATACTAATTCCAAAAACAAAGATTGGTTTTCTGGGATAGCTAAACACTCATCTAGCTGGAAAACCTGAGTTGATTTCTGGATTCTATGGTTCAAAGGAAGAATTGACAGCTGGTGGTGACACTCTGACCTCTACAGGACAGCACCATGGCCTGAACATAATCATGTAGACACCCTCCCACAACATTAAAAAAAATACCTCCCACAACATTAAAAAAAATAAACAAAAATGTGCATATATTTTGACTTTTAATTACCTATTAGTATATAATATCTCAATTTCCACAATAATCATTCTTTATCCATATATATATACTCCTACTCCATTTATAAAATTTTCTTTTGAAATGTTGTTATCTCCTTCTATGTTCTAGTTTATTGGGATTTAATGGTAATAATATTGAAAATTAATTTATGGCTGATCAGTGATAGAAAATTTTAGTTCATAATTTAATTTCATGTGAGTGGATATTTTATTGTTTTTAAGTGGTTTGCTTGAATTTAATGAAGCAAATAAAATGCAACAAACTTTATAATAGTAATGACTACCATTTATTGATATGCTTGTTTATTGGTTACAGTTCTATCTATATCTAAAATATTTTCTTTAAGATAAGGCTTAATGCAATAGATAGTATGTATATATGATATGATTTATTTTTCATCTTGTCTCTTAGTAAAACCAGGCAAATCATTTTGTAGGTACTGTAAGCTGATATGTGTTGTGAAGTACACTTAGACTCATTCTTTCACCCAATATTATGTTTTGGCATACAACTTTATGTCCTCTTTCTGTCATTCCTCCCTTAGTTGTAAGAATGCTGAGGTAATGCTGGTTGGCAAGTGATGAGCAAATAGTGTAACAAAACAAAACAAGATGATTACAGCATTTATAAAAATGCTTGTGAAAATGTTTTCTAAAATATGTAACTTGATACCTTCCAGAAGAAGTTACTATGCAACAGAATTTTAAAAATGCTCACTTAAAACCTTTACACAACATTCACAGTATCATTGTCTATGATAATCACTCACAATCATAGAAAATTATGGGATTCTGGTACACATTGCCATTTGCGTGAAATTTAAAAATATGCTAAATGAAATAATCTGACCCTATATATGTGAAATGTTCAGACTGACCCATTCTATCAAGACATAAATAAGGTGTTGAATTTCAGGACCTGAGGGTGGAGCAAAATAGAGTTATGGAGTTTCTTTTGGGTATGTAAAATAATGTTTGGAAGAAGAAATAATTTCTGAATTTTGTGACTATAGTAAAAGTTATCAAATCAAGCACTTAAAATGCTAAAAGAGAAATTTTATATTGCTTGGATTTGATGTCATTAAACATTAAAAATAAGACATTAAATATAATGGGAAATAATCACAGATCCAGATAAAATTGTGGATGTTCTTTTATATTATTGAGAGTATCTTAAATGTCAATTCCAGGATGGTTGACAAATATAGATTAATCTTTGCATATATAATATCAAGGAAACAGTTGAGTGAAAAAGAAAGATGACAAAAAATTAAAAGCCAAATTAGTGATATTCTGTGTAGGATGGAAAGCATCCTCTACAGGCCGCTGTGTCAAGGCTTGCTTTCTATCCAGTAGGACTATTTTGGGACTTGATGGAAATTTATAAATTAGACCCTGAATGGTGGATATCTGGATTAGGTGTTCCCCAAAATAGATACATTTTGTTCTTGCCTTTATGGTTGCACTCTGTTTTTTTTTTTTTTAATCTTCTATTAAGTTAGCAGCCTTCTCCTCCACACCACCCCGTTGCCCTGACATTCAACCCTGACTTAGGCAGAAAGCTATAAAAGCAGGTGTTGGAGGATGGGCCGCTTGGCCACTTGTTTGTTTCCCGGCCACCCAGACCCCGAAAATAATCACACAGAAACTATTAATTATATCACTGCTTGGTCCATTAGCTATAACTTTTTATTGGCTAACTCTTACATCCTAGTTTAGCCAGTTTCTAGTATGTGTATTGCCACGAGGCTGTGGCTTATCCACTAAAGTTCCCAGCGTCTGTCTCCAGGGGCTACATGACTTCTCTCTGTCTCTGCCCTTCTTTCTTCCAGCATACAGCCTAGCTTACCAAGCAGTTCCGTTCTTCCCTGCCATAGGCTCAAAGCAGTTCTTTATTCATTAACCAATAAAAGCAACACATAGACAGAAGGAGCTCCCACACCAAGCAGGTATCTCTGAGTTAAGACTTCTGAAACCATGAGCCAAAATCTGCCCCCTGTTTTTTGTCTAAGATATTTGTCACAGCATCAAGAAACAGATTTTGTCAGTAATTATTCAATGTCTGGGAATACTTGCTGTCCCTCACCAAATGTAAACAGTTGCAATGGAAGTTTGGTGAAATGTGTACATATATCTGCCCCTGAAACTTCCGGACGTATGATGTGGCAAATCATGTCAGTAGGGAAAGATCGCAAAAAAGGGTAACTTGCTACAGAGCTGATATAAAGAAGCATTTCATAGGAGGTGTTACCTTCTCAACTGAAAGGTGGCGTAGGAGTTCTGCATGCTGGATGTCAGGAGGAAACAGTGAGCTGTGAGGACAAGCATTGCCTTAGTTTAATCCAGAAGACGTACTCAATTTTACATCAAGCACAGCCATGCACTCTGTCTGTACTTCAAAAAGCTTAGTATCATGATGTTTTGGTCTAGTTTGTAAGTCTTCAATTTTCTCCAGCATTTTTTGAATTTCTGTTCAGTAGAGGGCATTATAAACATTTTTTTTTCTGCAAGGCTGAGAAAACACATTTTCCTTTATGAATTTTTCATGCACTCCCGTATGCTTCTGTGCTCTCTGCCCCTTTTCCTGGCCTGAAAACTACTTCTTACTTATCTAGTTCATCCTTTGCTATTTGCCAATGCAAATGTGAGGAGAAAATCAGCTGCAATCCCATAGGTGTGTTCACACTGTGAAAATTGGAGGGGGAAAAAAGGCAAATAGAGTAAGTATCTAAAGGCAAAAAGAGCATATGTACTAAGTTAATGTATGTGGTCCAGCAGGATGAGAAGACAATGAGATGAGAGAACAACTGGGAAGAAATTACAGGTTACTGTGGAAAATGGATGTCATGCTGAAGGATTATTTAAAATTCAAAATACATGCAAATTTTTATTTCACTTAAACATTTTACCTGATTTATTATTGTTTTTCGTTCTCTCCCTCTTCTCCCCCTCGTGTGCGTGTGTCTATCTGTTGCCACTCTGGGTACCAGTAATGTCTTGCTGCATATATAGAAGTCAGAGGACAACCTTTGGGAAGTTGTTCTTTTCTTCTCTTTCTTCTACCATGGAATCTGGGTGTCAAATTCAGTTTATATGGCTTTCATAGTAAATTATTTAAATGCTATTCAAAGATTTTTGTAGATTAAGAGCTGCATTATTATGATCCATTAAGTATGTGATTGTTATTCATCTTTTATCACTTTCTCATAATTCTTAATGTAATGATGACAGACCCAATATCTCCTTGTTTTCTGTGGAATTACTAACATATTTTATCCCATATTGCATGGAATAATAACTCTATTGTAGGAGTTTGATTTCAGCAATTCTGTAAATACAATTATTCGTAATAGAAATTACAATAATATAAAAACATGATATACCTCGACCTTGATGAAAATGATAAAATGTATGAAACTAGGTCTTTACAATAATTTTCTTTGTTTTAAGAAGTAATGAAAGGTTTCATATAAATACAATTCAAATTCAATAGTCTTTTCTATAATGATTATGAAGCTTCTTAGGATAACTAAATGTTGAAATCAGAGTTCTATGAGAAACCTATTAAAATGGGTCTCCATCAACTTGAGTAAGTTCATGCTTAAAAGCTAAATTACTAAGAACACTGAGGAAAAAATTAAATAAATTTTCATACAAGTGGAGGAAGAGCAATGAAAAACAGTCTTAAAGAAACATACTTACAAATTGGTACAATATTTCTGACAATGGGAAATATATTATTATCAAAAATTTTGATCAAAACAGTTCGGTGCAGACACCTGATGAAAAGGTAACATTGTTTCAGCAATGTCATTCTATGGCAATCAACAGGATGGTTTAATTGCACATATTTTTATGTTTTTAAGATTATCTGACATAATATATGTTCAAAAAGAAAAAAAGTAAATAATTGAACTTGTAAAATAAATAGGACTCAAGCTTCCAAGAAAGGCACAATATAAAATGAAGTATGGAAGTGACTCTACAGCAAACTAAGAGAGGTTGGGTACTTGATATTGCTTCATAAAGACTCTGCTATGGCAGAACATTGCAAAATGAATAACAAACACATTCTTAATCTGCAAACAGTATTTAGTAGCAATGAATCTGAAGAATGAGTTGTTAACCAAAATACTTCATCCATTATCAATCGCTTTTAATAAATACATTTAATGTCATTGCAATTTCATATTGTTTTGTTAAACCATGGCTTCATTAAAGACTTGTATAAAATTCTGAACAGGAAACATGTAAAACTGCAAGAGAATGCCAACATGCCTTAGCGATTGTCCTCTTCTGCTTTCTGCCCTGGACTTTATCTCTTACTTGTTGTCAGTTCAGTGCTATGAAAGGACATGAATAACAAAGTTAAACATTATTTTGTCTAATTATGATGACAGGATGAGACAGAGGGATTTCTGAAGTATGAGAGTAGGAGATCCCAATCTAGTAACTCTCTAACTCAAAAGGAGGATGAAATTAATAAATAACAAATAGAATAGTTATCCCACTGCCCCAGAAAGAGATGCAGGAGGATCACTGCAAGTTTGAGGCTAGCCTGACCTACCCATTCAGGTCTAGGACAGCCAGGACTGCACAGTGACATATAGTCTCAAAAATAAACTAGAAAAAGAGGGGGAAAACCCAAAGAAATGGAAGCAATTTGTGCTAATTTAAATATCTCTCCTAGTTGAAATATATAGATCCTTGATGATTTATGTTGACATTTTTTATTTGATAAATTTTACAAACAAAATTGAATTTTTTTAAAGAATTTATATCATATGTGTATAACTGGCTATTTATCTCACTTCTCACACATCCCACTTTTTAAAACACTATGAATCTGGAGTTTGAGATTCTAGTTCATCTATAGATGGCTTTCTATATTGATTAGAAAGCTGGAATATGTCACATGTGTGGTACTTAGTTTAAAGCAATGCAAGACTTAGAAAGAAAATGCTTTAGCTCCAGAAATAAAGTTTCTAGTTGGGTAAATATATGAATTTATCCTCAAAATCTGTCAAATCATTAAAAGAATTGATCCAGATGAAAAAATGCATTTATGTAAGATAGCTGTATGGAAACAGATGAAGTAGAAATGGCATTGGGGTCAGGTCAGTCTCAGAGTAAGAATATTCTGTTAGTGTGTAAGTGAGAGCTGTTGCACTGTACCAAGGTATGAGAGCAATGCTGGTTTTCTAAAGCACCTTTGAAAACTGAAACCTTGAAGTTGTCTTGGTTTAATCGCTTGGTTGACTGGCTTTCGTTTGAATGAAAACTACATTCACCTACTGATACTTGGATCATATGTCAATGAAAGAAACACAATAGAAATTTACTGATTTTAAAATTAGTGGAAATTAAGATCCATTTTGGTTATGTTAATTTTAAAAGGAACTGTGAGAGAAAGGTTTCAGACACTGATGGGAATTTTGACAGGAGCAGGCAAGTTTCCTCATGCTGGGTGGGAAAACTGAAAGCAGAATTAGAAAATAGATTAGAATAGATTTGTGTAGATGAAAAGTGGAATGGATTGGAATGGAAAATAAAAAGGGCAGGAAATTGCTTTAAGAGAGATTTTGAAAACTGGGAAAAGGCTGCAACATGCTGGGATTTTTAAACTGTTTCTATTTGGTATGGAAAGGATCCAGACATCCTAAGTATACAATAGAAAAAAGCTCACTAATGTTTGTATTATCAGATAAGTGTAAGCAATGACAGAGATGTGTGAATCTGAAAACCAAAACAAAAGAATTCATTCATTTTATTAGTAGAGGAGAGCTGGAAAGCACCAAATACATATAAAAGGGTGAATAGAGCAAAGTTCGCTTGAATGTCAACTCAATAATGCATAGATATAGTAGAGGGATAAGAAATTGCAAGGAATGCCATTAAATGAGGGTGACCCATGCATGTGTTAAATGTAGTTCAATACTCATAGATATATTGAAGACTGAAGGTTCGAAAACATATATTAGCCTGTTATTCTACCCATTGGGTGAATCATGGCCTCTGACTCCTGGAAACTTCTTCATAATATAAACTCAAAAGGATATCCATGTATCTTGTTACCTAACATATTTCTACATATAAATAGCCTTTACTTTTAATATTAATTTAATACAGTAATAATTATGGACTGTATAAAATATTTTTATAATAAATGCAATAAATTTGTAAGGTCAGTTTAACCACCCAGGCTTCTCCAGCATCAACTTAGTAGAATCATTACAAAACAAGTTGACAAGGGATATGGAGTGACATGTATGTGCACACACAGAGACACACACACTTGTGTGCACATGCACACGTGCATACACACTTACAATTTCACTTCTAATTATAGACATAAGTAGATTAGAGTAAAACAGCAGAAAGACAGATTATAGGCAGAACCTATTTTCTCAGAATTTACCTCTTAAGACAAGAGGGAAGTAGTGGAGAACACAGGTGGACAGAATTAAGTGATAAAGAGATCACAGCCATGGACTGACTGTCAGAAAGGAGTGTGCCTATACATAATCCCAGTCACTGACAGAGTCCCCTGTGCTGTCAGATGACTGCAAGCCATTAATATGTAGCTGGTTTGTCCTGGCAAGCTGATGCTGTCATGGGCAATGGTATGTGTAACTAATCCAAAAGTGGCCCAGTAGTAGACTGGCTAAGTAGGAGATGAACTCAGAAATTCTGGGTGTAAATATCAGATAAGAGGATGGAGCTCCCCTAAGTCAGAAGGTAAATGCAAGTCATGTGAACCTTTTGTACAAAAAGATAAACTCTTGGTTTTTTTCCCCCCTTTTGCACAATTATCCCAAGAAAGTAATCAAACTTTTCTTAGGTCTCCGACCTAGGAAGTGAAGTAATGGCAGAGATTCAACCCCATCTCAGTAAGGCTTAAATAGAGACTCATGTGGTATGAGGTGAACATGGTGTGGCACATGGAGCAGTGAGGACGACGAGCAAATATTTATAATGAAAAGGGCTGAGGACATTGAGTAAATGAACATTCATTGAGCATGATATAAGGGAGGAGGGGTTCATCAGAGGAGATGATCTAGTCCCTTAGTGTCTTTGTCTGACTTCTTTACATCAGGCAGCTCCTGACAGCTTTCTGTACCTGCCTCCCCCTGGTTTGTGCATACCAGGGAACACAATGTAATGATGTCAGGGCCTAATTATCTAGAGGCCTCTGGAGACTTTAACTGGACTTTGGCTGTCTCAAATTACCACTTTTTGACTTTTAAGCAAGTACACAATGTGGATATATTGTTGCCAGTAGTACCCAAATATCTTACTAAACTATAACCTTATAAAGCAAATTTATATTGTTTTGTTTTTCTCTAAACTGGGGATTGAACTCAGCTCTGACTTTGTTCATGGTAAACCTGAACCCTACTTATGGCCACTAGTCTTAGTCTTATTTATGATTTTATTTTCTTTTGTTTTACTTTAATGCTATTAATATAATTCTATTTACCCAGAATGACCTATTATGTATTTGGTAGTTTCGGCGGTTGAAATAATAACTACCATTTCATTTCAAAACTTTGAACATTTTAAAATTTAATTTATTTTTATTTTTAAATTTTTTGTGCAAGAGGGAGTCAGAAAGAGAACAAGCTATATGCATGGATGTCCTGAAATTGCCTCTCTTCTCAGTTATGAAAGTCTAGATTAGGATGTCAGGCTTGATGACAAGTGCATGTACCATTGACTCTTCTCCCAGGTTCTCATCTGGAAGCTTGACAGTATGGACTCCAGAGTTTAAAGACATTGCATTCTGTCTTTCTTACATCAAAAGTTCTCTTGGAGCATGATCCTCTGAGAGCCAAGTACTAACAGAGAACTAAAAACTTCCCCACTCTTCCCAGCTCACACAATGAACTAACACAAGCAATATGTACGATCCCTTCTGAAATAATAAATCAAAACTGTGAAGAAAGTCAAGCAATTGTTTTTGACAATGAATAATGGCAGGCATCACAGAACAATGGTCCCACACATAATAGCAACACAAAAAGACAAGCTCCAGTATTGTGCTGGCTTTCATCATACAGGACTTATCTTGTGTGGTGAAGCAGAGGGGAATCCAGGTGTGTCTAGCCCTACCACAGTAATCTGAGAAACTGAGCAATATTATCACAGTATATGATCATTCTGCTCAGTTACAGCTTGTGGAATTGATGTTGGAATATTTGTATCTCTTTATGTATTGCATATATACTGATTAATAACTGTCATGGTTGCAATTATACAGGATAATCTTTGGTTGTTTGGATGTCAAAGGACTGGATTATTGAAGCGGAAAAGACTGCCTGAGATGTGCAGGAACAACTCAATGTTGCATTAAAAAAAAAAAAAGAAAAACTCCGTTTGATGGAAATCATTATTGTTCTATTAGGAAATGACAGAAGAGTGAGGAATTAGAAAACTACACTGTGTGGAGGCTTTCTTAAATTTGTGTGTTTTATGCCTGGCCAGGAAGCTATTGACGGGTTGTCTGGAGTGTGAATTCTTGTGCATGTACAACCAGTGTGTCACAATGCTCCCTAAAGAAAGCACTGCAATTTTTTGACAGTATATAAATCATATTAGAAGAATCTGTTTAATTTCCATTGAACATAAAAACCAAAGATCTAAATTTTATTGAGTTTATTATTGTTGAACAACTCACCAAGTTTTTCAAACACTTAATATACACATGGAATGTGATTCTATGACTTTTGGCTGATTTATGTAAATAATCTATTGTCAATTAACTGTCTCATAGTAAAGCGCAGATTTCAAAGGATTACATTGCACTATTCAATCAGACAATTCCTGGGTCTTGGTCATAATTTGCATAATAGTTTTCTTTTCTTTTTTTCTGTTCTTTTGTGTGTGTGTGTGTGTGTGTGTGTGTGTGTGTGTGTTTGAAGTTACTGTAGTAAGAAGATGAATTCATTGCAAATGTGATCACTTTCATTCTTTTGTATCATTTTAGTTTGGGTATAATTTTTGCCTTCCCACATACAGAGCTATGTTAGAATTTTTAGGATGGCAGGAAATACAATACGGTTTTCTCTTCCCCAAGAATTGAGCCAAGGTTTTCAATAAATTCTTATTCAAGTGAATCTTACTGACATGTGTTGGGGCTGAATCTGGAGCCTTTTCCCTATTCAAAACATTGTCTCAAAAATTATTTAACTATTTTGAAATTATGAATATGTTTTGACAGGTGATTACACTAGTAGGGTAAGACTAAAGCTGGTTCCTATAGATATTTCATTTGAATACTTGAAGAAAAATGCATGTTAAAGGGTCTCAAGTGGGTTTTTAGTTATTATTTTATGATTTTCAAATGGACTGAAAGAACTGTAAGTTGTTGGGTATATTTTTATTTCTTCTATATTTCATCATAAAACAAGTAACTGTAAAATTATTAAATAATTAACTCACTGTGGTCTTTGTGGTTATTAGATGTCCCAAGAATTTATCTGTTTATTATGTGATTATATTTATATTTTATTTGTTTTGAGTTATAATGCCTTGATAACAGTTTCTAAGAGATAACAAAAGTGATTTATCAAAATTTTAAAACACAATGATCCATTAATACTTAGTTCATTGCCTCATAAAATGTGCTATTTGTATTCTGTTTTCTATAGCATTCATCAGATATTTGTCCCACAAATTTCCTCAGTCAATTATTTTCCTATCATACTCTTGTCATTTAGTTAAACAATAAAATTAACAAGAACATGGACTATTGTCACATTCTGTACTGTCTTAGCAAAGATTGTTACTTATGATATCTTTGTACATGGTACTAATCACATGCTAGAGAGTTGCTAACCTAATCTGAATGGAGCTAATTTTCTTACATTTTCTTTGTTTGTTCAGAATCAAAGGCATGCTGCACAGAGCACACATGGAATATGATGAGTGTTTTAAAAATGTGTGATTTCTGCTCATCATTCAAATAAAAGCAAGCCATGACTTCATGGTATTCAGAAAGGGCTCCTTGACACTCTTTTCTAGCGCTGGCCTTGATTGCCCACAGGAATCATCCCTTCTGATTCACCATACCTTCTGATATTTTTACATAATTTCTCAGCTGTGAGCACTGACCTTACAATACATAATTTTATTTGTCTGATTAAGAAATGTTCTGGAATTCGTAAGTAGAAGTTTATGCAATGGTACTTTGATCTATTTAAATTGCTATGAGTGCTATATATGATTATATTATATCTCATTTCTCAGTTATGTTGCTGATGAGTTTATGTTGGTTCTATTTTCAGACTAGCACGAAGTGATTACAATATGTATACTATAACCCAGAACAGGTCTTTCTGTGAACATATGCACTCATTTCTCCAGAAGACCTTCCAAATAGCAAACGTGTTTGTTAATTTTTGTATTGCCTGTTGTAGGATCTGTGTTGAATCACTGTTTAAGGGTACAGTCCATCAAGTCAAGGAAGGCATGTCAGTAGAAGCTTAAGGTGGCTGTTCATATTGCATATATACTCAGGAAAGAGACAGAGATGGAGACTGATGCTCAACTTGCCCAGGATACCAGTCCACCAGTTGGTGCTAACCTCAACTAAGGTAGCTCTTTCCAGTTATCCAGTTATTTTTCAGTTATTGTAGTCATGACACTCCCTCAGAACTATGCCCAGAAACCATCCTAATCTAGGTAACCTCCCACAGGCATGATCAGAAGTTTATCTTCTAGGTGGATCTTACCAAGTTTACTGCCATTATTGACCATTCCAGTAACAGAAGCATGAGAGCCATTGTTCATAAATTGCCCACTGTTCTCTGTTGCATTCCAGACTCAGTAGATTCAATCATTCCAGGATAGGGGCATGTGGATTAGAAATACTAAGTCTGAAAAAAACTAGAGATACAAAAGAAAATCACAGAGACACAGAAAAGATTCTGGAGGGCAACCCAGTGCATACTAAATTCTCCAGTGTTTATTTTCCACATGCTTATATAACCCCAATACAAAAGGGAGGAAGAAGGAAAACAATTGCTTTACCATGATCAAAAGAACAAACAAAGCAATTACCTCTTCAATACCTGAAAAAAATCATGTAACTATTTCCTGAGTTAAGTTTTCTGTTGTTTAGGCAGGACCTACAGCAACCACACCTTAGACCAAGCATCCTGTAGGCAGCTACACCCTGGGTCAAACCTCCTGTTATAACCTTGAAGGAGCAAGAATAATCCTGAACTCTCTGACCTTTGGTCAAGGTCAAATGAATTCACAGCCACGGACCCCGACAGTTATCCAAAATGATTGTTATACCCCACCCTATCACCAACAATGTATGCAAGTCCCGTTTACTCCCATACCACCACTTCATGCACATCTCTAGTACATTTTTTAGTGTTAGTTATTCTTGTTGACATGTACTGTGCTTGTGTTGTGTTTAATTTGATACTTATTGATGACTATTGATTGTGGTGTACTTCATTTAAGGGAAATATTAATGAATTTTCCATTTTTCAATTATAAAATTTAATGCAAGAAGAAATCACTTTCTCTTTCTATGCTTTTGTTTTTCCTTTAAAAAGTGGTACCATTAGCAGCAGCACTATAATCCATTGCTATGAAGAGTAAATAAGATAAAATTTAACACAGTCCAAACATAGACATAGGCTAATCAGCCACTTAGATAATATAACAAGAAAATAATATATTACTAATCTACTAGTGGGAGAGTTATTATTGAGAGGTAGAATGGTATAGTGTTTTGTTGGGAATTAGCACGATACAGGAAATAACCAGGCCAGCTTAAAGATAACAATTATATTTTTGATGGTTATGAAGTGAAACTCACTCCACAAGAATGGGGAGTCCGACTTCCTCTGTGTCCAGCAGGAGTCGCCCAGAGAGAGCAGGCACCTGGTCCCTCTCAGTCTTTCTTCCTCAGTTCCAGGTAGCCACGCCTTAACTGGGTGTGATTGGTTAACAGAGCTTCCCCATCAGTGTTTATGAATGTAGTACTAAATACAGTAGGGTTTACTGAATACTAAGTGAATCAGCACATTTCTTTGCATAGAGCAAGCACTGTACATGCATAGACAGTAATTAGCAGAAATAATCCATTCTATCATTGTTGTGAGTATAGCACTTTAAAGTACTCACCAATAAGAATTTACTTAATCTTTTGAAATATTGTGATAAAATAAATATTAACCAAATAAACCGATTTGCCTAATGTTCTTTTAAAGTAATATTCAGGCCTGGGTTTGACTCAGCTGTGTGTTGATGTGTGAAATTATAAAGCTCAATATACTTAGAAAACAAACACAAGTCAAAAAAAAAAAAACCCAACACATCAAAAAACAACAACAGCAACAACAATTAAAAAAGAATCTGGCCTCATTTTTAGCCTCTAATCTGAGGGAGAGCAATCTGCCCCTGACTGAAGTCAGCTAATATTTCCTCTGCCCTTGAAAACATGGGTGCAGAACACTTTCCTTCATTCTGCTGCTGGTGGCTCTAAGGCATCTTTTCCTCATTTTCTAGGGAACGACCCAAGTGTGTTTTATGGTGGAGAAACAGGGGTATAAAGACTGATGGGAGAAGCAGTCTCTGGAGAACCAGGTTTAGTGCAGTTTCTCCCATCTAGTTTCATTGTACAGAACAAGTTATAAGGGAAGCCTAGATTCAAGGGCCAGAGAATATGTACCTAGCTGTAACCTGGTGCAGTTAAAGAATTATGAATTGCAAATAAATAATTGCCTTTTAATATACTTCGTAACTAAAAAAAATTATGGAAAATACTATTCAGTAGTTAAGAGCTTGTATCAGAGAGGTTATTATAAAGTGTGGTGAATAAAATGAGAAATGACCCCCCCACACACACAGTCTCAGATATTTGAGCACGTAGTCCTGAGTGGGTGGCACTGTGTTAAGAGGCTATGGGACATTTAGGAGATGGAACCTTGATGGAAATATAAGACTTGAGAATTTATAGCCTTGTCCTACTTCTGGTCTGCTGTCTCTAGTCCCTATACATGGTTTCAGATACGTATCTCATCTCCCTTCTCCCACTGCTCACTGCTCTGCCTCTCTCAAATTACAGAGTCTCCTGGGCCTTTTAGGCAAAATAAGCCCTTTATTCTACAGGTTGCTTGGTTGCTTTTGATCATGGTGTTTTACCACAGCAACAAAAAGTAACCGATACAAAGAATACTAAAGTCTGTCAGAATACAATACCATAGTATTTTAATCTCCCATTTTTAAGTAATAAATATTTTAATCTCAAAATTTGTAAAGACAAACATTACTGGAACTTAGCTAAACAAGGTCAGGCAAATAATAATACTTGCTTTGAGATTTTATAAATTAAAAGAAAAGAATAAATGCAAAATAGTCCTCACATATTGAAGGATCACAATGCATATGTGTTTTTTTTATAGGCTATTACCTTCTGCTGTTATAAATGAAACAAAACTGTAATTCTAGTGACCTAAAATACTGTATTTTAGGGAAAGCTGATCATTCAGATTTTCCTGGGGGAGGAGGCTTTCACTTGGGAAGTTTAAAAGTTCCTTGTGTTTGTTTCCTCTAAGCCAAAATTCTCATACCATGGGTATGACCAATTCTCATACCTATTAGGGGACTGAATAACAAATACTTACACTACAATTCAAAACAACAACAAACTTATAGTTATGAGGTAGCAATGTAATAATTTTACGGTTGAGGTCCCCACAACATGAGGAACTATATTAAAGGATCATGAATTAGAAAGGTAGAGTACCACTGAAGCCATTTCGCTTGCTCTTCTCCTAACATGATTGACCACAGTGGAAGGTGGTTGCACAGGGAAATGTGGCAATTAAAGAACCTACTTTTCAAGCCTTTGTGATAGGCTTTATTTTCCTTGTAATGCATGAGTATTTTCAGAGAATGAATGTTTATGTCAAAATACAAATTTAGTTGGAGACACTAATTTTCATCATTCAAGAGATTTGTTAGTAAGAATTTTCTAGATTTGTGTAGTATCAAATATCTTATTTGCACATATTAGAATACACAAGATGCTACATAATTTACATCTAAAAAGGACAAACACTTAATTACAGTTTTATTTTTAATTTTTCTTCAGAATGTTATCAAGTCATCTGTATAAATCATCTTGTGGAATATAGGGAAGCAATACTCGATATTTTGATTCCTTAGCATTCCTTTTAAAACTACAGAATGTTTCAAAGCGAGATTGTAATGATGTTGCTAACCAGTACATAGTTGCTCAAACCTAGGGTCCCAGAATTTGAGAAGCTGAGACAGGAGGACTCCCATGAGTTGGAGACTAATGTGGGTTGCAGAACAGAACTTCATTTCCTTCTTTGATTATTGCCTTAAATCAGCATAAAAGTTCCAACAACTTTGAGTTTATAGAAATATAACCACATAATGTCTAACAGAGGTTGGGCTTATTAAATACTATATAGTATACTAAGATAATATTTTATTTTTAATTGACATACACATGCATTTAGGCTATAAGAGTTGAGAGATTTGGGGCTAATATATTGAGTGATGAATACTTCATGATAGAAAAGCAATCACTGCAGAAAACACTAAATAGGTGTTGATGGAATTAAATGTTAAGTGGATTAACAGATGCATACAGCTAATTCTTACAAGAGAATATAGCAAAAAATACTTTCAAACACATATCTTTTATGATTAAAAGCTGTCATAAATGAAAGTTTTATTTTATATTACTGCTCTTGTTATCTCTCAGTCAAATTAAAACTCAGTCCACATTTCTCTGGAAGTGAAATGGCTTACTTCCTTTTCTATTATTGAAAGTAGATTTTTCTTGTAATATTAGATTTCTCTTTTCCAACTCCTTTGATATCCTCTCCAGTTTCCCTCCTCAGAATCCACACCCTTTCTGTCTCACCTAAAAAACAAACAGGCAACTAAATAATAAAAGTAAAATAAAATAAGATGAAAATAAAAGAGAATAGTGCAAGAGAAACACAAAAACAGAAGAAAAGGAATCAAATAAAAAGCATAAGAAATACATAAATACACAGAGGTTTTTAAATACCCAGAAATCCCATAAAACACAGAATATGAGCTACAATGCATCTGTAAAAAACCTATAAAGTTAAAAAAAAAAAAGCCCCCTCAATGATGGCCTTGGAAAGATAAGACAAAGAAATTCTTTCTGCCCCAAGTTGGTTTTGGTATTTTTTTTTTTATTGCAGCAATAGAAAGCAAACTAGGGCATAGGCTAAATGTGGGCCCCATATATAAATGAAGGGCATTTTGTATTAAGTGGAAATTTTTAATTTGCATCATAGACAATCCAACTGATTAAGTTATCTAATAAAAATATTCTCAATAGTTTATAATTTGAAAAATCAGGTTTCCTTATATCATTTAATGATTAAATAACCATGTTTACATATGTTTTTGAAGGTTAAAATTAGATTTGTTTGTCTGTAAATCTTAGAATAATAGGAAGTATCACTTCCGAAGTTTTGCCTTTTTTCTCATAATAAGCAATATATCTCCTTGAAACCCAGAACCTTGGAAATTGTATCGAGAATAGATATTTATTTGGAGCCTAAGTAGTAGAAATAACTACTTAGTTTATGACACTTTGCTCTTTCTATTTTAGCCAGGAATAGGATCAGACTATATTTAGTTCACAAGTCTTCCATATTTTAAAAGATGTGTATGACTAGTTTATGTTTCTGAGTATTTTAAATTCTACATGTATTTATGTGCACCATATGTGTGCAGTGCCCTTAAAGGCCAGAAGGATTCAGATTCCTGAAAACTGGATTTACAGATGCCTGTGAGCAACTATGAGATGTTGGGAATGGAACCTGGGATATCTGTAAGAGAATCCAGTGCTCTTAACTACTGAGCCATGTCTCCAGTAACAGTTTCCCACATTTTAACAAATTATTTGCTAGAGAAACCTAGTTTTAGAATGAAGTCTTATCTTGTGAGTTTTCTGTTCATGTTTCACCTACAGGATATGCCAAAGAGATGATCACTTTCAAAGTACTGCTCTTGTCATTCCCTAAATCCTGGTTTGTATGAAGGCATATTCTTTCTATGTCCTTGAGCTTTATAAAAATACATTGTATAGAGAAATACCTGAAGCCACCGAGTGTTCTAGTATTGACTGTTAGCTGTAAGATAATAGTGATAAGATCTCAAAAATATTCAGGCATATTTTAGGAGCCATTATTGTAGAATTAAACAATACTTTGTGAACAAATCCTAATTCTATGATAGGGAGGAAAACATCATCCATACCAACTTAGATTGTTATGGGCTCCACTATATCTCTTTAGGAATAATTTCTGTTGGCCCCTGATGAAGCTATAAATACATTTTTATAAATCTACTTGACATTCAAGCATTTTGCTAAATACAATAGATGCCAGAGAAAATTGAATTAAGAAAGGTTGTAATGCACTTTACTAATAATAATCAAAGAAAATGTGGTAGTAAATGGTTCTATTCTTTACCAAGAATAAATCAAAGAAAATACATATATATCTTCCTTTTTTATGCTACACGCCTTAATCTTTTCTGTTGATGGCTGGTTTTTAACAGCTTCGCTTTATGTTTTATTCCTTTTGATTTCTAAGAAGTTTGATTATCAGCCTAGAGCCGAAATCATAATCACAGAAAAGCAGGCAACTACTTTTGGGAATAATGCAGAGTTGTTTGAACAGCAGTGTGAGGATTGGGTTTGACTGACTCAGACACACATTCTGTAAGAGAACACATCAGACCCCAGACTAGAATGTACTGCGTGGCTGCAAACCCCTCTCCTGGGTCTTGTCATTCTGTGTGTGCTTGTCTGACTTCTGTAACATTAATAAATAACTAGCAGTGTGAAAACTGAGTTTTAAAACAGTACTCCAGTTTCCTTGGCTTAGTAATCTACTTGACAGAGACTATCAGTAATTTTAAACCTATAGTCTGAAATTGATGAGTGAGGTATATCTGGAACCATTTTTAATAAGCACAAATCTGTGTTTGTATCCCATCTAAGTTGGAACTGAGTTCATTCCTGATTACATTTTCCTTTATGATATAAATTTATAGAGTAAGCAGGTAAGGGAAAACACTATTAACTTTGACTTTATAAAATCAAAGAATTTAAATTTTATATAACTTAGAAATGAATATTAAAAATGGAGGATCTTACTTTCGGCATTTTAGGATGCATTGGAGACATAATAGCACTAATTTTTGGAACAAAATCCTACCTCCTCTGTTCAATTTCCTGGCATAAAATTTTTAGAGGCATGTCCTGGTCATAAACTGTGTCTACCTCATTATAAGAAGTTGAAAATAAAAAGTCTAATGCCTACTGTAGATGTGAGATGGTGGTCACTTTGTCCCCAAAGGGAGAACACCCATTAGTATTCTGGAATGCTTTATTTATTAGTTCATTTGTCCTAAGGTGATTTTATTAATATCAGTTATTTCAATGTGTACTGTGTGTGATCCTTTAGCAACTTTGTGTATGTTGCTTTTTCAGAAGTAATAAATGGTGGCTTTGGCTGGGTGCTGCCTGACTTCTAATAAATGTAGATTATTTTGACTACATAGTAGGTGTCATATATAGTGATACTCAGTTCAAATGTCTCTTGATGTGCTGTTAACTTGATAGTATAAGAAAAGATCTTCAGTGACATGACATATTCCTCACATTGTGGTGAGATTTAAAGTAGAATATTTCTCTAACAGAATGTTATCTTTGAAGGTTCAAATATATATGACCATATTTTAATTATTTAAATTTAAAACCCTAATGAATGCCTTATGTAATAGTGATATATCTTCATTCTAATCCTCAACTTTGTACTACTAAGGTACATTGGTATATTTCCAGAAATTTGTCATACATTAGAAATGCCATATCACAAAATAATAGTTTCATTATTAATCTGCACCATTTATACTCATTGAAACATGTCTATAGCATGATTATATTACTAGGTTTTTATTTTTTTAGTTTTAAATGGTCTTTGACATTGATTGAGATTAAAGGTAGTTCAAGGAAAGGAAAGGAAGTCCTAGTCCTTTGAGTAAAACACTTAACATCTCACTTGAATCCACAATTAATTTAAGTGAAACACTCTTGGGTTTGGTAATTAGGAAAATAATAAAGGCTAAAGATTGATTTTATCACTTTATGTGATGTGACCCACCAACCAAGTAATGTCTAATGCTTCGTATCTCTGGCATGCTTGTAGAACACTCAGAGTAAATATGGCAGGCTACTCAGTTGTAATCATTGGTAGATGTCTTAATACCATTGTCTTTCAGTGGAACAGTCTGGCAAGGCCACAACTTCTGAAAATATCAAATACAATAAATAAAAGTAAATATGTGTCAATGGCGTCTATTGGGAAAATGTCTATTGATTCACAAAAAACAATTAATGAGTAACTTGGACTCAGAAGAGATTAAGAGACAATGAGAAGGCAGAAAAATGTTTTCTGATTGTACTTGGTAGAAGGTTTAACTTTGTTCACTGGCTGTCTGTGTGTTTGCTTGCATTCGTTGTACATTCAGACTTGTCAGTATTTTTGGAGTTTTACACTGAAACTCTGAAAACGCAGTATATTAGTGGGGAGGAGTGATCACAGATGTCTCAGTTATCAGTGAAAAAAAAATTACTGCTTTGGTCTGGATAGTGAGCTATCCAGAATAGCAAGGAGTATCTTTGGAGTCTGTTAGAGAATGAAGTCTATTAAAAGAGAGGGGGGAGTCTGTCCGTTGAAAAGATGAACTGATTCTATATGGGGATCAGTAAAAAGTTATTTCACAACTTACTTGCTTTAGAAACCTCAAGGAGCCCTTTTCTCTATCTTCTGGCCTTTGGGTTCTTTCTGCTCCCTTATTCAGGACAATCACACAGCTTTAGAGTGGTGGTAGGAGAGTCCGGCTTAGGCGTCAGCCCTCTGCACTCACTCACTCTCAGTACCTTGAGAAGCCATGCTGCTATGCACTCACTGCTGTTCATGCCAAGGGAAACCTTCCTGATTGTTGCCCGAAAAAGCATTGATCTATGGTCACACATGTAAATGCTCAGAGGGCAGCTTGGTTGTCATAATGACTTAGTTAAACACCAGCAGTAAGATCACTTCAATGACTAAAGGCTTCCTTAGTAATTTCTGTTTGTATTTTTACTTTTCTAGAGTCCTCCGGCATAGGAATAGGGTACTGATAGGACTTTTTAATTTAAATGTAGAAAATAACAGCAATCCATTTCCCACCAAACACTGATTCAGTTACAGTTTAGGTTTCAGCATATCATTGTTTCATTATCTCAAAATAATCCCCTCCACTCCCCTTTGACTCCTTAGTATTTATAGGTAACTTCTTTACCTACCATAGATTTGCAAATTATACAGATTTTATAATGGTTTTTATCTCTAATGTAATGAAAAAAGAACAGAATTTTTATAATTTAAGTACATTTGGTCTAACAGAAGCTTGTCTTGTGATCTCATATAGAAAACCTTTAGTAAAAAACTTTCTATTTCAAACATAGTCATATTCTTCATAAGATATTATACAGTATAAACACAGCAATATTTCTTACACATTTAAGAAGAATGCACAAAATGGGGTTTGGAGTGGCATGTGCCATGAATGTTGTTCTATAGAGTATATAGTGTCTAAAAAGTTCCCTGTATCCTAATAGATGAATCAAATTTTCTTACCAATACTGAAAATTAATAAAAATATGAACTATTGCTATTGTATGTTCTACATTTTCTTCCAGTTCTTTGAGTATTCCTTTATATATTTCAGATGTCAATTCTTATGTGTGTATATGTCTATAATCAGTGTATTTTCCTAGGGAAGATTTGCCTATTAACAGCTATGTTTCTGTTCATCTCTAATAATATTCTGGCTTAGAGTATTAGAGTTTGTTATAAGTACTGTTGGTTCAACTCTCCTCTGCTTGCTTACCTGTCTCTTTTAATAAACTAGTGACATATCCCTTTCTAGCTTTCTATTTTCAGCTTATTTGTGCTTTTGGACCTTACCTATTTCCCTGTAAATAGCATGTGTATCAATTGTGTATCATGTTAATTCATGTTACAAATATCTATACTTTAATTGCTGGTGTAGGAGGGTCTTCTGTTTGTATATTGCCCTCATTGGTTAAATAAAGAAAACTGCCTTGGCCTTTTGGTAGGACAGCCCTTAGGTGGGCGGAGTAGATAGAACAGAATGCTGTGAGAGAGAATGCAGAAGCAGACGCCATGCTTCTCCAGCACAAGATGGACACTGGTTAGACTCATGCCGGTAAGCCACAACTCAAGTGGCGATACACATTAATGGAGATGGGCTAAAATAATATGTGAGAGCTAGCCAATAAGGGGCTAGAGCTAATGGGCCAGGCAGTATTTAAATGAATACAGTTTCCGTGTAATTATTTCGGGTACGACCGGGAGCCGGGTGGGACAGAACAAGGGGCCCGGCGCTGGGAACACAGCCCGAACCCCTCATTACAACAAATTGCAGTGAAAAATTACATTTAATGTATTTACTGCTAAGTACAGTTTCATAAAAGACATGCTATTTGTTATTTAATATACCTTTCCATTCTTACTGACGTTCTTGAAACCAAGGTTGTTGCCTGGCAAGGAATTGACAAGTATATTCTACCAGTCTTATGTAACTGTTATCAATTTTTCAAGGCATTACAGTGTACCTTATCTTCTTGTGTATTAACTGATCAAACTATTTTATTGTTTTGCAGCTCCTTTATTTTTAATATTTCTGTTTTCATTTATATTCTGCTACCACAGAATGGTACATGATGGCCAATTTGTGACAAAATTAATTTGTTTCAGTTTTGAATTCCGGGAAGTCCATAGTGGAATGGCTACCTCTGGTGAGAACCTTCTTAATGCATTTCAGCACAGAAGAGGGTACCATGTTGTTACTGAAAATTTGGATAGCCCTTCTTGGATAACACATATTACCAGGGAAGTTGACAACCCAGCTTTAGTTCTTTGTCTTGTTTTTAAAACAGGTTTCAAATGGACTCAGAAGCAAGTTCAAGGCCAGATTTATTAGAGTTTAAAAGCTACAGGGCAAGCAAGCTGTTAATATCAGCTGATGACTAAAAGAAAGAAATGAAGAAGAGGGAAAGAGAAAGCTTGCCCTTCTGAAATAGGCATGGAGGTGCAGTAAGCAATCCATGGCAAAAGTATAGTAGTTTCAAAGAAAGAGGGAAAAACTCAAACCCAAACCAAAACAACAAAAAACCAACAAAGTACTAGAGAAGGTAACCTTAGGCTCCAGGAAGAACCTATCACGTGATTTATAGGTCTAGTTGGATGAATTCTTATTTTTTCAATAGCTTGGAATATTGGGTTTCTACCCAAGACCAGAGGTAGATCCCATTCCTTTGACCAGGAAGAAAAAACTTTACTTAAAAGCCCTGATTAAGGACACTATAACAATATGGTGAGAGGCATGTGCCAGTGTAGGCACAGCACAAGAGAATGCCAAGGGAGCCAAACGCACCTCCATTGCTAAAGGATTTTAATTATAATGGAGTCTATTTGTCATAAGAACTAAGTCACCACCTAAAATTGCGCCTCCCAGGACTGTCTCTATGGCAGTTAAATTTTATCAGGACTTTGAGAGAGTCAATACAAACCAGCAAAGTTTTCAAATATTATTATTGACTGATCTATCTTTAATGGGCAAAGGGAGTAAAAAACATACACTCACTGTTGTTTCCCAAATATATCAGGTCTTAGACACACCTGAAGTCTGTGCTTAAATTTTTGCACACATAAATCTTTTATGTCTATGAAACAGTGTAAATATAGACTAAGCCCGCACTGGTATTGAATGCTTTCTAGTGAGAGGTTACATTTTTGTCTCTCTTTAAAACTCAGTTCACTCTGTTATCAGCTAAAATACATAAAAATTTCATCAGCCTCCAATCAGATACTCCCAAGAGTCTTCAAATGTTAGAAATGCGGAAACTAAATGTATAACTGAGTAGAAATATGTTCTCGTGATGAGAACTTCTAGTAAAGGAAAGAGTGCAATAATATCACTTATATGACATGGCTTTCGCCCTGCTTTGCTGGGTGCATTTTAAGTCTTCCATTCACAGACTTCTGTTTATTTACTCCTCTATAAAATAATAAGGATACCCTTGATCATCCTAAATCTTCCACTTTACAGGTTAACATTTTTTTTTAAACTGTTACTTGTGGTATGGAACACCTTGGTCTATAAAAGAAATTTTTCTCATTCAGTACAGTATGTGTATGGTAGAATCGCTTTGTCATAATGTAGAGTGTCTGCCATTTGCTTTTCCTAAAAGTAATGTTCTCTGTGATTTACAGGGCTATTGGAGAGACATTTACGGCATAAGGGTCAGCATTTCCAGTTTTTCAACCAAACATGTTCCATTTCATCTTAACATCACCCTTATTTTGTCTCTTATGCCATAAGCTATAGCTAATATTTAACCTAATATACAGTATTGATTGCTCACTTTTACAAATGAATTCTGGCTTAGTCCAGTGGCATGATAAGTGTATGAGAATTTATGCACTATTTGTTATTTATAATAAACTTACAGTGAATAACTCTGTATGGGATAGCTTTTTAACCTTCTACTGAGACACATTCCTCTCTTATTTTTTTATTATTCTGAAGAAATTAATGAATCAGAATTAAATACTGAAAAGTGCTCTATAGAAGGTTCTGTAACGCATCAAACTTGTAAACATTCAAATGATAGCTACTTAGCCTGTCTTGCAAAGCACAAGATGTGTTTTGAAAATTTCACATTTGATTTATAAACAAGTCTCCCTTGACTTTATACTCCTATTGTTTAACACTCTTGTTTCTTTTTAAATAATAAGTAATAATAGCTAAGAAACATAGCCTGCAATGAAATTATCATAAAAAGAAGCGAATGGAAATGAAAAAGAAAAGAACGGCAACTTGCTTCCTCCTTTGAATAACATCAACGTCTTACTAGATCTGGGAAAGATCAACCGGAAGTACTTTGTATTTGAATTTTCATATTATGTTTATTTAAATTTGCTGCATTATTTCCTTTTGAACCATAGACAAAATACAACAAATGGGAACACTGTTGACAAGAAACAGTAAGATATCTCTCCCTAGTACTATAACCACTAAGTTTTTTTTCTATTGTAGCTTATAATGTCTCCGCCAATCTACTTTTAATCATTTTAAGTAAAAGCAGAACACAGAGTGTTACTTGAATCAGTGTTGACAGAAAGTTCAGTTGTGCACCTGTGAGAACTAATGACTGATGCAATATTCCTTTTGGTCACTCAGCAGGGAAAATATTTCAATATGCTTTCTTCCTGTCTCTTATCTGGGAAAGGTCTCCAGTAGAGTGCATTTGATCTACTATCCACACAGCTAGCTTGTTATGGCAAAAAAAAGCTTAAAAACACTTAGAACACTTTGGAGATTGTTTAATTGCATAATTATTTGTAAAATTGCATATGTGAAACCTAGTTGAGTTGAAATGTTTTCCAAGTAATTTTATTTTCTTCTAAAAACTTTGCCCTTCATTTAAAGATGAAACTTCTAAAACAGTCTTTATTCTCCAGATTTATAATGTTTAGAGTTTTTTAGTTAAGACTGTATCTGGTGTAAGTGGCAAAGAGCTTACAAATACTCATTGAATGGATGTACTAAAACTAAGAATAAAAAGAATGCTGACGAAATAAACATTTTAAAGCTTTTTAATTTTTTTAAAACGATCTTTCTTTTTTTAAAAATTTTACTTACCAATCCCAGTTCCTTCTCCATCCCCTCCTCTCACTTGCCCTACCTTCCCTCACCCCACCACCCATCAGAGAGGGTGAGGCCTCCCATGGAGAGTTAACAAAGTCAATCATAACACTTGAGCCAGAACCAAGGCCCTCCCATCTGTATCTAGGCTGAGAAAGGTATTCCTCCATAGGGAATGGGCTCCAAAAAGCCAGTCATGCACTAGGGTGACAGTTGAGTGGCTTGGACAGTTTGTGGGGCCACTGGCAGTGGAACCAGTACTTATCCATAGTGCAAGTTTTAAGTTTTACAGTAAAAGGAAATAATAGATAATGTATTTACCTTTGTAATTAAAAATATAATTATTCTAGTTGTCATCTGATTGAATACAAAGTGTCTGTCCCTGGCTTGTAATTGAACATGTGATCTCTAGCTGCTAGTGCTGTTTAGAAATTGTAAAGAAACTTTGGGGCAGTATACATGGCTGATGAAGTGTAGTAATGATGCGTAGGCCTGTTTTCCAGTGCCCAACTCCCACCGCCCAGCTAGCTTATACCTGAAATATTTACACAGAAACTGTATTCACTTAAATACTCCCTGGTCCATTATCTCCAGCCCCTTATTGGCTAACTCTCACATATTAATTTAACCCATCTCTATTAATGTGTATCGCCACTTGACTGTGGCTTACCAGCATGAGTCTAACCAGTGTCTTTCTTGGGCAGGAGAATCATGGTGTCTGCCTGTCTGTCCTTCTTCCCAGAATTCTGTTCTGTCTACTCCGCCTACCTAAGGGCTGCCCTATCAAAAGGCCAAGGCAATCTCTTTATTCAATCAATGAAAGCAATAGAAATACAGAAGGACCTCCTACAAAAATGAAGGAGAGTGATTACAGGCAGGCCTTTGAGGGTAAAGCCCCCCTTTCTTCAAGCCAGACTCTCTTTGCTCTTTCTACTTCGATGTGAGGGCCACTGACCATACATTCCAAGTGCAATCCATGGTGGACATTGCACTGAAACTTCAACCAGCATCCACTTTTCCTCCCTTCAGTTCCTTCTGTCCAGCATTTGGATATAGCTTTGCAAAAAATAAAATAAAATAACTAATGCAGGGCAGTTTTGTGCTTTCCTGATATGAGACTCATTTCTGTGAATAGTAAAATGGAGGTGGAAGTGATGTGAAACACAGCTGGGGTAGAAAACTTAAGCCCGGAGTTTAGCTCTCATAATTCCTTCCAACTTCATGAACATTTCAAAAGTAATCAATTATATTAACCGCTTTCATCTCTCTGAATAATTAGAATAGGCATACACCTCCAGTCAGCAAGGAACTTAGAACATGAATATAAACTGTATTAATGCTTATTTTGATGTTTTTATCTGTTTGTCCTATGGGACTACTACCTGTCTTAAGTTCTTAAACTCTGTACAGTTTAATGTAAAGATTTATGAAAAATTCTTACTGTGAGCCAGGAAGAAGTCCATCTTGACACATTTGAATATTCGTGATTTTCCATGTGATATATGTAGTGGCCCAAAAGGTACCGTAATTGCAAATTGTCAGTGTCTTGTGAAATATGTGTGTTTTATAATATTAATCAAATTCTAATTACAAAGACAAAATTTTAAAATTTATACATATGATTATTTTCAAAAGTAGAAAATCCTGTGTTCCCAATAAATTGACCTAAAGCAAATATTTTAGAAACACTTGAATATTGGACAGGCTGATTTTGTGTCTCTTTTTCATGTTCAGATATATGGCATATGTATTATTTTCATGAATAAGTGAAATCTATAGTTGTGATGAGAATGAATGGTTGAAACTAGAGATATGTGTAATATTAAGAACATAAAAAAATAAAACTTAAGACCAGAGAAAAGACATGGCTGGTTGGGTAAAAGTGCTTGCTATGAAAGGTTGACAACCAAAATTCCATCCTAGGAATTCATGTTGAAGGAGAAAATTAAATTCTAAAATTAGTTCTTGACATCTTCAAATAGCCCGTGCTATTTGAAGTGTGCACATGCTCATAGTAAATAAAAATTAAAATGTATAACTGCATAAAGCACAACAAGACAAAGTCTGACGCTGAGTAAACCTCCATCGTGTAAATGCACACATTTTCTTTATTCATTTTTCGGTTTCTGGCTAATAAAGCTGCTATGAACATAGTTGAGCAAGAGTCCTTGTGGTATGAGAGAGCAGCCTTTTGGTTTATGCCCACAAGAGGTATAGCTGGGTCTTGAGGCAGGTTGCTTACCAATCTTCTGAGGAATTGCCATATTGACTTCTAAAGTTACTGTACAAGTTTGCAATCCCATTACCAATGAAGAAGTTTTGCCCTTGCAACACATCCTCTATCTCCTTAGTGCTAAGATTGCATTTATGTGCCATGGAACCTAGAATTTTCTTTTCTAGTTTAAATTTTTGACAAAAAATATATATTTTTGTAATAAAATTTAATATTTGTACTTTATTATGAAAATAAAGTATATGTAGCTGCTCCCTGAGTTGGCTCATTATAAATCAGCTTATTTTCTTATATCGTAGAAACACTTGTAGATTTAGAATAAGGCCTACATTTAGGTTTTGAAATTCTCAGTTATTAATGTGAATAAACCATTTAACTTGTGTGATTATTAGAGGCCCAATTTACAAACTGTGGCTTAATGCTATTGATTTGTAAACATGCAATTAATTTTATTTAAAAAATCAAGACATATATTCAACATATTTAAAAACATGTTTCTATGAACATGCGTTTAACATGGTATAAATGTTGAGTGCATGAATATATTTCCAGGAGAATTTTAAATCAAATCCCAAATATCATTTTGTCAAAAGCCCACTGAACTTGACCCTTCTCAGGTTGTTAATACAATGCCATTCTCATTCTTGCCATTGAGAATGAGAATATACCTTCTTACATGTCTCCCATTAGTTCGTATTTGGTTTTGAAGGTGTGAGTTATCATCTTACCATGCATGTGGCTTCCTCTTTCCCATCCTTATCTTAGGATGCTGATAGGAAACAAATAGTTGCTTCATAATGTGACTGTAGTAGTAGAACATAGGGAAATGCTAATAAGTATGCATCAAACAGTTCAGAGTAAAGAGACTTTTTATTCTGAGGGATTCTCAATTTCTGCATCAGTTCATCTGTTAGACAGTAAAGTATGGTTTTTAAGACACGCCTCATCTAAAATTTATTTGAAGGATATGTACTTTATTTGTCTTATAAAATTATGGAAGTTCAAAATAGACTTTGAGAGTAAGGGAGGAGACTCTCAAATTATAGGTATCTGGTAATTAGTACTTTGAATATACAGTTTAAAAGTAAATTTATTAACAAATAGTACAACAGCCTTTTTCTTAAGAGACTCATGAAAACAGAGGCATAAGCTGCTGTCTGTTGTGATATGGTTTATTATTCATTTTATCCACATAGTGTACAGCACAACCAAATCACATCTCCCCAGCAATGTGCACACTACAGTTGACTTCTGAAAATATTAATACATCCATGAATTTCTTTGAAATGTCTATTGATGGAGACTATTTGTGAATACCAATTAAGTTCATTTTTTCTTTAATTTTTCTTTTATCATTAAATGTGACTCTTGTCTCATTCCTTTCTCACCATTTTTACCATCAGAACTAGAAATTAAACCTAGGGTCTTGATCATGCTAGACCATCACACCACCACCATTGATCCACATCACGTGGCCTACTTCTAGCTTTACTTTAAGATAGTGTCTCACTAAGCTACTCATTTTGTGCTTGAATGCACTCTCTAGCCTGGAAAGGCCTTATACTACTAATCCTCCTGCATCAGCCTCCCAAACAGACTACAGCAAGTATGGGTTACTCATTCTCTATTTGCATACCTTCTTTCTCTTCTGCCGTCCTTTCATCATGCACAGACACACATGTGCATTTTCCTGATTGCCTTTTTACTTGGGTAGTATTTATAAACACTCTCATCTCTCTGAAGTGAGGTTCTTGCTATCAGTCCTGTTTCCTTGGTGCCTTTGTATGGAGCATGTATCAAGTATTTCTGAAGAACATTTCAAGTTTGCATGTAAACTGCAAGGCTTAGTGATGCCCTTTGACCCTAGACCTGAAACAGTTTCCTGAAGAGGGCAGTCTTGCAAATGTGAATTCAGTCAACGGTGCAGTCTATTTAAGATATAGTTGGTGTTGCATTAGCTCAATGTTATTAACTTATTAAGAACCAGATCTGTACAGCAAAGTCTGCTCTAGACACCAGCAGGCAGATAGTTATTACTATAATAACCAAAATAAACTTGAAAATCAGCAACTACTTTTCAACCTCAGTTTTTTTTCCTTTCCTTACCTTTATTTTTTTATTTTTTAATTCTTACCCTGAGTTGTTCTTAAGCAATGCAGTGGAGGTCAGGCTGTTGCTCTTGGATTGCACTTGTGCCCTGAACACACAATGCCAAAGATTATCCTACCCTGTGGCTCACAGTGCAGTGAGTCATCAAGGCATTCCTTTGTGTGTATTCTTTGGCTTGCAATTCTCTTCTAATGGACAGTCGTAGTTTACAGTAGTTTGTAGGCTTTCTTCTAGTTAATCTGTCAATTTTTCTCATATGGTGCAGCTGCTGTGAAAGAAATTGGAGCTGTTACACTCCTTGCTTTGATACAGTTTGTAAAATGCAAGGTGGGAGACAGTAAACCAAACACAGCACGCTAGTAATTTCTTTAAAAGGACTGATGTGCTAGCTCTCAGGGTCTGCATCCTGGGAAGCTGGCATCTTTCCTTTTGTTCCCCCTTCTGAAAAGATGAATGTGGTTGAAAAGTATTATCCTACTTTCATGGCAACTGTTCAGATGTCTTTGGTGTGACTTTTAAGGCTTAATTCATAACAGTCTTTCAAGTTTATTTTCCAAATTGCTTCTGATATTTTAGTGGTAAATCAAAATTAACTTGAAGTTAATCTTAGAATGAACAATCTGATATGTTAAAAGCAAGAATTTGAATATATTGAAAAGCATTCAAAAAGATAGAGATCATTTAATATACACAAGAAATGGCATGCAAAAATTGAGAAATACATTTAAATTGAACTACTTTAAAAAATAAAGGAAGTTTATAGCATGGCTACTTTGGCCCTGCCCATACTAAGGTTATTAGAACATGAGGGAGACAGAAAATCACCTATGACACTTGAAAAATCCTTTCCTTTCAGTAAAATTTCAATACAGTCTTCCTTTTCTGTAATATTGAGATGCAGGTACTATATTTAAATTCAGGATGCTTAGAGAAATGTGATGCCATCTCCATATAAAGATGCACCTTTATGTTTTTAAGTTATGTGCCTCTTAATATTACTGAGAAGCTATTAACCTCCTATGGTAATAAAATTATTACATATGTACAGATGTGCATTTTCAGATTGTATGTGGGATGCATGTGCACGTGTTTGTAGAGGTCAGATGTTGAGATGCAGCATCTTCTGGATCACTTACCACCTTATATATTGAGGCAGGGTCTTTCAATTGAAATCAAACTGCCCTGGTACAACAGAGTTCGTCTGCCTAGCCAGTTTGTTGTGGAGATTTCTTGGTTCCCCTGAAATTACAGGTAACCTACAAAGCCTACCTGGCCATTTTGTTATGTGGATGACTGAGGTGTAAACACAAATCCTCTCACTTATGCAGTCGGTGTTTTACTCCCCGAGCCATCTTCCCAGATTCATTTACATTATTTTTGAGTCTGAAAACCCTAGGTTATAATCACTGTAGTTAAACAGTATGTAACAACTTTTGGTCAACAATGAGCCCCATGGCAGGTGTAGAAGTGCATTCCTATTGATTTAGCTGCCAGGGAAGCTTAGGTGGGGGGATGAAGAGTTCAGAATGGACAGGATAACAGAAGGAGAATCCAAAACTTGGAAACTGAAACACAGACAGCTTCACAGAGAATCCTATGTACGGTGGTTGCCCCATAAAATCAGAGTGAAGCTGAAAGTCTCAAATGGAAAAGCACAGCCGAGGAAATGACAAAGCAAAGGAGAACCTTGATGAGGCTTCACTCTGGAGGATTAGGAGAGGCGCTTGCATATCTCAAGAAGAATATTACAAAGGCCAAAAATGTAGATTCTAACCCTAACTCATTTTTATTCATATTACAGAAAGCAATAGTCACAGGTAACTGTCTGCTTACCAAATTTGTGATAAATAATGAAACAAGCCCAGAAAAGTACCATGGGCGGATTCCCGAATGTTGCATCCCTCAAATAGAGACACAGATAGGTCTTTTAGAAAGTTATTTCTGAAGTCAGGTTGTAAACTAAAGATGCTAGATCCCAATGTATGCCACTGCCCCTGGAGACCTTTGGTGGTCTTAACACATGGTCCTGCCTGTCTCCCTTAGGACAGTACAGAAGGGCAGACTAGGGCCTTGGAGATAGCAATACTGCTGAGCTGGACCCCTGAGTGTTTGTGTCTTCACTTTGATCATCTATAAACTGTTTAGTTATATAATGGGGATGCAAAGAAACCTTTTGGTAAAACTGAATAATGTGTATTTTAAGGGAAGGATTGCTATAGCTGTCAAAAAGTTTAAAATTTTTATAACATACATAAATTACAGTAAGCTAAAGGTAATTAATTCTTTAAAAAAGTAAATCTAATAAATTTGATTTTAAAGTAAGTGGCAGTGATGTCTTATTTCCTGTCACATACTCATCAACTCAGCCAGGGAACTAACCAGTCATGTGACCTCTATGCACAGTACTTAAAATATATATATAGAGAGAGAATTTATTTTTAATAAATAATATTTAAATATTTAATAAATAATATTGGAGATTTATTTCAGGAATTTGTATTTGCAAAGCAAGCACTCTACCACTAAACTGTACCTCAAACATTCATTTGTTTAAAGGAGGCATTTTAGTAATTTTCTATGCTGGCCAAAAACTCTTGGGCAGAAATTTATCCTTCTCTATCAGCCTAGTAGCTGGAGTACAGGCACCATTCCCTGTGCCTCATTTCCCTCCTCCATTCTATAACTTGCTTCTGCATTATCTATGTTCACATGCATAAAATGTTTTCTTTTTGAAATTTATATGTAAAATTTAGATAATAATCTCTTTGAATTGAAGAGCCTAGAAGTGGTAAGGCATATCAGAGCCTCCATGTGTCGTTGGGTGCATTTTTTAGAAAGATGGCAGAACTGACTAGCAGCACGTTTAAACTATATGCCACCTGCTCTCCATAGTATTGTGCAAAATTCGTGTATGTTTGAAATTTCATGATTTAATTTCAGTTTTCAAATGAAAAGGGGGATATTCAAGGGATGGGTTTATAGAGCACTTTCATCATTTATCAAATGCATAGTGTTTCAAGAATTGTTGCAAATATTCCTGTGCATTATTTAATATTTATGAGTGTCACATATGACAAATACTTTTGCTATAATTTTAATTATCTGTAATATTACACGGTGGCCAAATTGATAGCCGGTAACTTGAATGAGTCATATGTGTCTAGTGTAAAGCTATCATATTATTTTTGGTTCAAATAAGATAAAAATGCAGCTGTCAAATCCATTCATTTATAGTAATAATGACACCCTAATATTTTGTTTTTTTGAAACTAATATTTTAAGCGCATTTTATCTGTATATCATTATAAATCTGTATTTTGAGAATTATTGCCTGTTGTTTTTCTTATAAAAAATGAAGATTTTGCAGCTTGGTTGAGAGAACCAAAGAATCAGATTGCAGGGGAAATAGTCCTGTGGTTAACATTAGATTCATTTTTCAGGATTATTCAGATTTTTGTTTTCTTGTGTTTAGAATAAGAAAGGTGAAATTTATCTCTTAGGAGCTTCAAGCTTCACAAAGGTATTCCACCTAGCCATGTTCTTAGACGTTTTAATGCTTAGAGTAATGGGAAAGGCCCAGCAGATAAAATGTTCATGATGCATATGTGGGGACCAGAGTTCTGATCACCCATACCCAAATTAAAAACTGAGGTGGTTAAAATGGTACCCAAGCAATCCCAGAACTGGACTGAAAATAAATAAAAAGGTTCCCTAGGGCTAGCTGACTCCTAGAGTCTTGGAAATGGGGAAACTCTGCCTCAGTGGTGTGATCTTAAAGCAGCAAAAAGTGGAGACAGGAGGAAGATCATAACCGATACCATCCTTTGCCTTCAGTATGTACGAGGATACATGTGCACCAGCAAACATATGTGTATGTGCTCACACATACATGTACACCACATACATACACATAAAAAAAGAAAATGTACTTTGTAGAAAGAAACATTGATTGAAACAACTTGATAGATACTAACTATCTATAAAAATATAATTCTCAATCACATTATTTTATATAATCAATATATACTAATTATAAAGAATTATAATACATCTAATCATGAAAAATTGCAGGAGAAATCATGAGTGATACAGGGTTGAGGATCTTGAACGCTTTTAGCATATATCCCTAAAGCACGGTTTTTATTTCAATATAGATCTCATTTATCTTTTCTTTTTTAACACTGATGTTACATGTTAATATAGATATAATTCACATTTCTTGTATTTTCTGAGTGGAAGAGTGTTCGTTAATTGACCTAATAATTCAGCTTTATTAGTATAGTTGATTTTCATCTGATACCAACAGTATTCTGCTTTAACTTACTTTACAGTGAACTTCTAATCTAAGCTTTATGCTGACATGATGATCCTGAAGCAAACGTCAAAGTGAAAATAGTTTCTTCTATCATGGCCGCCATGAAGGTTATAATACAAAATTATCTTACCAGAG
>PVIU01016514.1:0-44793 GCA_004026605.1 Ondatra zibethicus
CCCTGAGCCCTGGTCCAGCATCACATAGGTGTTTAGGATGATGCCTTGAGCCCTGGTCCGACATCACATAGGTGTTTAGGGTAATGCCCTGAACCCTGGTCCAGCATCACATAGGTGTTTAGGATGATGCCTTGGGTCCTGGTCCAGCATCACATAGGTGTTTAGGATGATGCCCTGAGCCCTGGTCCAGCATCACATAGGTGTTTAGGATGATGCCTTGAGCCCTGGTCCAGCATCACATAGGTGTTTAGGATGATGCCCTGAGCCCTGATCTGATGTATTTACAAATAAAGTACAGCCCTTCCACCCCACAGAGCTGTAGGGCAAGCCTTCATTGCTGTCTGCGTGTGTCCACTCCCCCTACCCCAGTGTCAAGAGGCTCTGTACTTCAGGGAGGTGTACCGGACAGCATGCTACCGACCACTCCTTGGGCTGACCTTCAAGGCTTTTTGGTGGGGCTGACCAAGCTAACCAGGAGCCTCCCTGCCCCCTGCTGTTCAGAGCTGTACATCGGAGACACCTGGAAGCAGAAGGCTGAGGGGTCCCCTCACTCCGCTCCTCACTAATGCTGTACAGTTCACCGTGTTCACTGATTCCTTAGTTTTTCTTTGTTTAATTGTTTATTTTGTTGAGGGAGGGACTCAACCAGCCCAGGCTGGCCCTGAACACTCTAGGCAGAAGACTGTGACCTTGAGCTACTGGTCCTCCTGCCCCCACCACCTAAATGCTGAGATTTTAGGTCTGTTTTACCACGCCTAGCTTGTTTCCTCCACTTTTTAGAAAAGAGGCTGTCTTGCCTAGTAGGTGTGATTGGATCCCAGCATCTTTACAAAGGATAGTTGTGTGGGATAGGGGGCATTATCACCTGAGAGAGAAAGGGGCATCTACTCCCATCCTGTCAAGAAATAAGCCATGCAGACAGCACCCAAGCCACTGTGTCATGGAGTGGTGAAACGGTCCCTAAGGACTGGCTTATGAACTCGGGGCTCCTCCTGTCTTCATCTGCTCCCCTCTTCGCTATCATTCTCTGCAGATGGTCCCCAAGTTCAGTGTATGCAGCCCTGAGTCTTACCCAGACCAAAATCATGCATCGCTAATCACATCCTGGGTTTACACCTGCCTGTCCAGGCAGCTCAAATCATCACCCCAAAATAGACTCCCAGCTGCCTTTGCTACACTCTGTGTTGTCATTCTCTCTTTTTTTTATAAAGCATGATAGAGTTAAACTGAAGTACACATATCACATGTATGCATCCTAATGAATATTCATGAGCCAACTTGCCCAGGAAAGCAGCATCTGATTAAAGAAACAAATGTGGCCATCACCCACGTGCCCCTTCCAGTAGAAGCTAAACCTTGACTCCCGCAAGTTAAAGCCTGGGTTTGAACTTGGTACAGTCCTCACTTGTCTGCCGCTGGCTGTTTTCCTTCAGCTTTGTGAGAGCCACTTACACTACCGGGTGGAGCCACAAGCCCTGCTTTCTCCTGCTATCAAAATGTCATTGTTTACCCACTACACTGTTGAGGGGCATTTGACTTATTCCCCCTGTGGCTCTTCTAAGCGTGTTGTTACTGGGCATTGCTGTGTATAGTCCTGGGAAGGAACTGCCTGGCCACAGAGCCCTTTCTAACTCCACCCCTCACCAGTATGCGATGCCGTTTTGATTCCCCCTTCCTGTAACCCATGTCTATCAATAGATCTTTTCCTCCCCGGTTTTCCCATGCTCTCAGCTGGGATACTGTCTTGCCCCGGGGACTGTGAACCACTTCAACATAATCCCCTCCACACAGCAGCACGCAGAACTCCACAGTCCCCTGGCCCTTTAGATCCAGGTCTGTTGACATTCCACCCACAAATCTGGTCGGCAATCAAACCGACCCCCATCTCTCCTTTTGAGATTGTTCACTTTAATTTTTTTTCCCAATGCTTTATTCCCTCTTCTGGTGAGTCTAGGATACCAGCTCTCTTGGCAGGAAAACAGTCCTCTCTATTAACAGTCCTTCAGAAACGCCCCTCTTCCAGGCCACAAAAGAGGCTTGGTGGCAACAGCTCCTTCACAGAAGCCTCAAGTTGTAAAGAACTTTTTAAATGATTTGGCCAAACGCTCTGTGACTTTTTAAAGTAAACCCCTTCTTCTTTAGTGGTGACCAGGTTTTGATCTGAAACCAGCATTGACTGGGTGAGGAAAGAGCCAGTAACAGAAATTCCAGCTCCCCACTTTCCAAACTGCTTCTCCTGAGATCCATGTCCTTGTCAGGTAGAGCTGCCAAGCATCTTCCTCCAAGAGAGAATGTTTGAGAACGCCTATCATTGTCGAGAGCCACAGAAATGGCGATGGGGGCGGGGGTGGATGGGTGGAGATGGGAGGGTGGATAAACAGCGAACAAACTTTTGCTACAATTCGCCACATTTTATGAAGGCAAATTAAACTGTCATGGTTCACACTTGCTCATGGTTTATTACAGTTATTACATAGGCAAATACATGGTACAAGGGATCCTAGGCATTAATATTACCCATGTTTTGGAACTTAGCAAAACTTCGCTGTCTTAAATGTCCACCAAGGCTCACACTTAGGCCTTTTCTTTTATATGCAGCATTTTGTTGTGTCTACTTTTCATTGGACGCTGTTTTTCCAGGGCAGTGGGGGAGGGGCACTCTGTACCTGGCCATGAAGTTGTTTCACCTGGGTGAATGGCCGGCTCAAGCCTTCTGTAAATGCAAAGGGGCGTTGCTTTCCTATGGACACAGCAGGGACAAGATTCGTGGGCCATGACTCACCCCACACACCCTACAGGTTGATTACAGGCTGTCACTGACCCCACATCACCCCACATCACCCTGCTTCTCTTAACCTGGCATCAGGGCTACCACTGGGAGGTCATCCCCTATATTACCCCCTTCACTCAGTGCAGCTCAAATGTGAAGTCGACATCTTCGGGGTCCCTCCACCTCTCCAGGCATTCCTTATGAAGAACTCTTTAACCCGAAGTCATACCAGTGCTTCGTTGGTATCCGTTAAGATGTCTGGCCCTCTTTGCCTGAAGCCTGGAGCATGGGCTTCCTCCTAGATCGATTATATTATAAACCCTGCTCATATCTGTTCCATGCACAGAATAATCACTGATCACAGGATCTTGGCTTTGACACATGTGTACCTGTATCCCCTTGCTTTGCCAGACACAAGAGCTGTCTTGCACACTTCATCTGCCAGGGGCCAGTGGGATACGAAACCAGGACCGGACAGATAATAGAGGGGGCCTGCAGGTGGCCGACAGCTGACAAGAGAGCTGAGTTTCAGGCACTAAGCGGTAGTGAGCAGGGCAGGGCAGTCTGAATTGGAAGACACAGCTAGGCGTCAAAGGGAAGAGAGGCAGCAGTGCCCCCACAGTGAGGCCTTGGGGACTCCAGGTCCTGTGTTTGGTTTGGCCTGTGTTTAGTAGCTGGGATTGAGACTATTTTATAGCATCTCATTGATCTAATCAAGGAGGCTCTGCTAAGCCAGGCTTCCTCTCTATCTGTCATCCTCAGAACGGTCTAGGTATCCCCAGGATGGGCCAATCTATACAAATGATGCTGGAAGCTCAGCCCTTTGCAGCTGTGGGGCAGTCCTAAAGGCAAGCCAAAGCCAAAAGCACAGAGGAGAACCGTGAGGCTAGAGTACTGGCTGCATGTGCCCTAGAATGGTTGACCTGAGGCAGGGGCATCCTTCCCTAGACTACATGTCCCTGTTATGCTGTAAGCCCCTTTCCTGGACCTGTGATTGGGAGAAGTCTGGCCCCAAGCTTTGCTTCCTCTCAGCACTGGACAAAATCTCACTCTAGCCCTTCAAATCTCCAGAGTCATTCACCCATTTATTCCCGTGACTCAGCGAATCAGTTCCTAAGAATGCCAGTGGCTAGACGCTGCACCTAACACCAGGACAAAACAATGTGTAAAGCCAGTAGAGACTCTACCCTCTGGTAAGGTTGCAGGCCGATAGGCAAGTATAATAAAGCAAAATTGTCTAACTGTAAATACTGATAAACACTGTGGCAGAAAAGCAAGACACTCTGAGTGTTACAGCTGTGTCCTGAAGGGTCAGCTTTTCCCATCAGTCAGTCTTAATGGGAGCGATGAGCTCAGCCCTGAGCCCACCCCTGCCCTGGGTGTGAGAGGCAGCAATTAGGAAAACGGGTGTTCTTTGCCAAGGGGAATTCAATAAATCTATTGCTGTAATGTAGAGAGAATGAGTTCCGTGAAGTTTAGGAAGAGATTTTAGCCAAGTGAGTGATACACTGAAATCAGGTAGGAATGACTGCAGAGACCTAGGATTGAGATGCCAAGAAATACAAAATATTGGCCAGGCAGAGATGGCACATGATGTCAGTCCAAGCACTCGGGAGGCAGAGGCAGGTGGATCCCTGGATCCCTGAGTTCGAGGCCAGTCTGGTCTACAGAGTGAGTTCCAGGATAGCTAGGGCTACACAGAGAAACCCTGTCTCAAAAAAATTTTTTTAAAAAAGGAAGACAGACCAAAAACATAAACCAAGAACAGAAGCACACACAGAATATATTTGTAAGAAATCTCAGAGTCTCTAATGCACTGCAGTGTCAGCCCCATGGATGGGCATGGCACAAAGGCCTCTGGACAGACCATAGGAGCTGCTGCCAGGCTCCTGGGGCTGAAGCAAGCCCTGCTCCTCTGGGTGTGAGTGGCAGTTTCCGTGACCTGTGGTACTCTCTCTTGGTGATTGATGGCCCTGACGCACCCACCAAGCCTAACCAGGCAAGGGCGAGCATTGTGGAGACTTGATGGCATCTAATGGGATGAGGGGCTGATGGGCCTTCCACAGGCATGCCCCAACCAAGACAACATGTTTCTAGTGCCTACTGCTCTGACTCACTTGGACTCACCAGAGTGTCTCTAAGTGAGACCTTGGAATTTGTCAACTGTTGCCACCCCAGGAGCCTGAATTCACTCTCCCGGTGCCCCTGCCAAGTCTCAAGAAAGGGAGAGGCCTTAGAGCAGATTTCAACTTTCTTTCTCTCCCTTCTCCACCAGACAGAGATTCTCTGCATGGCCCTGGCTGTCCTGGAACTCACTCTGTAACCCAGGCTGGCCTCGAACTCAGAGATCCTCCCACCTGCCTCTGCCTCCCGAGTGTGGGATTAAAGTTGTGCACCACCACCACCCGGCTAGATTCCAACTTTCACAAGCGCTCAGGCTCCCTGGGAATCTGGTTGAAATGCAGGTTCTGATTTGGAAGGCCTCCTGCAACAGCGAATTGTGAAGAATCTTACCCAGGATGAGTGAACATAAAAGCCTTCATCCCTGCTTCATGGAGGCGAAACAGACATTGATCTACCATTTTGCCTCCCCACCCCCACCCCCGCACGCACCAAGGCCAGGCTAACCTCAAACCTGTGGTCCTCTTGCTTCGGCCTCCCAAGTGTTAGGATTACGAGGTGTGTGTCACCACACCTGGCAACAAGCACTCTTCCAAGCCTCAGAATTGACATATGGTGGCACCATTGGCATAAATAAGGAAGTCAGAGACAGGGACTGTTTTAAGGACAAACTGATAAAAGTTACCTTTGTTCAAATGCTTAGTATATGCTTTGGCCACCTGAAATCTTTGCATTTGGAAAAGCGGACATCCTTAGTCTCCATTAATTTTATAGGAAAGTTGAAGTTCGTAAAAGTTAACTAGTTTCCCCTGTGGTTTTATTGCCGACTGGAATTTGAACTTGGTTTGTCAAACTCCAAACCTGTAGCCTACTTCCCTGTTACACCAAGTGAGAAATTAGGGTTAGGTAGTTTCAGACCCATCTTCTCAACCTGGCCTAACACTGAAATAACCGAGACTTCCTAAGTGCTTACCACCCCAAACCAGCCACACAATGTGGATGGGAGAGCAGAATATTGTTAAAGCTCTCTGGGTCATTCCAACCCACAGCCACCCCTGAGTAGCACTGATTTAGCCAGGATCTATTAAGCAGGACAGCTGAGATGCTGACAGGTGAAGTAGCAATCTTGTCGGAGTCCAAGCTAGTCCGTCTCCATGCCTACCCTGGGACTCTGTCCAATGGACTAGCCAAACAAAGTGATGTTGCAGGAAGAAGCAGAATGGGAGGGGGATGGAAGCGGAGTTACCAAGGGAAACTGGAGAGAGGTGCTGAGAATTCAAGACAATATGAGTAACAACACACATTTAGGAGCTGTAAGACTCCGAGCGGCTGTAAAGCTTGTCAAGCCCAAATCATTAAAATTAACACCCCTCCACTCCTCTATGAAATCTCTCTGGCACTTAGCCCACAGGACACAGCAGCTGATGGGAGACTATACGGGTCAAGAAAAGTGGTGTGGGTCTAATGGACAAGAAAGTTCGCAAACCAAGCACAGAAGTCACTCTGGGGCTGAGCAAGGGGATAATGGCAGGAGACTTTGCTTCATACCGCGTAATCAAAGTAGGATGAGAGCAAAGAGCTGCTGTTAGAAGCCCACGCTTTGAGATTTTATTCCTAAGATTGGGATTGTTTCCAGTTAACAAGATGAACTAGACCAACTGTATGGGAACAGATGAAACAACATGTTTGAAGAAAAAAGAAAAGAATCTCTTCTAGGGACCTCAGGGCATCAGCTCTTGCGCAACCAAGTTGAGGAGCTGGGTCTGCAAACATCTTCTCCAATAGAAGCCTCAGATATAAACTGAGAAGAGTCCCATGCCCCACTTCTCTCCCCCTTCAAAGCCTGTCATGAATATTGTTTTAAGTTTATTTTTCCTGTTTAAATATTTGAGATAAAAAGCTATCAAGAATTTGTTGGGCTTAAATGGTAGTAAAGTCTCTCTAAGATTACAAAAGCCTAGAGTTCTATAAAATGTGAGGTCAAAGGAATCAGATGATGTGGGGAAATCCAAGCTTTCCGTGACTATAACAAAATACCTGAGGCAGCAGGTTTTATAAAATCACCAGATCACCAAAGAAATAAGTGCTCAATCCAAGAACTAATGAAGTAATGATTGCTCCTGTTTCAAGCTGACGGGAAGGCAAGTACCACAATCAGTTGTCGAGAAGTTCTGCTTGCTTTGGCCTTAACACCAGCCTTGACTAACATCAACAGTAGGGGAAAGGAGGAAGATGAAGAAGATAGTTCCAAAAACCATGAAGGGTCCTTTTCAGGCTGTATACCCAGCAGATATTAAACCCACAGCTGGGATAACTGTGAGGGGCCCGAGTCAGCAGCTGCCTCCCTGGCTTCAGTCTGACCACACACACCCCACTCCAGCCAGACTCTGGTGAGGGGACCCCAGGTGCCCAGAGAGTCCCATTTGTCTCACATCTTCTTTTCCCAAACCAATTGCCAAGTAAATGTTTCTCATCTGGGGTACAATATCTCTCACAAGGAACCATCCCAGGGGCTGGTGAGTTGCCCTCCAGATGGGGCTTTGAGAAGTTGTGGGCTGTCCCTCCCATCCTTCACTTCTAAAAGCCCTAATTCCCCTCCCAGCCTTGCCTACCCAGATTGAAGACATTCTCTCCCTTCTTGCTCCTCACTGAGAAACAGCATTGTAAACAACTGCAAAAAAATAGATAAATAAATAATAAAATAAAACAAAAGCATCAGCAGAACATTGCTAGTTAGCACCTCCCCTTTCTCACAGGTGCCACAATACCCAAGACATTCTTGTGCCATCTGCACGACTTGTATTTCAGGAAATGCATAAATGTTAGTGATAGCCCCTTAGATGTCATGCATTTGTACAGTGTTTAAGCACTAGCCAAAGACACTAGAGACTGAATTAAATGCTGCTTGTGAGTATCTGAGGAAAGTTGTAGGCAGGACTGAGGTTCCTAGTTGTTCCAATTCGTGCTAATCGGAGCGAACTCCTGCACTGTGTTGCAGAGGGGAAAACTGCAGTGTCCCTGCCACCAACATGCTCCTCTGGTAGAGGCAAGGGCAGGCAGCAGAGGCTTCAGCGAGACCTTTGCACTGTGAAGCTGCTGTCCCCAAGGTACCATGTCTAGAGAACGCCTTCCACAATGGGCGCCCATATGGCATTCTGGGTCAGTGATTGAATTAACTCTCATCTGATGCCTTCTCGCCTGCTGTTTACCAAGCCCAAATATCCTGCATAGGAATATGCCATGGCAGTCTTTGCTTCTCTTGTGGGTTGTGGAGGATGAACAAGGAAGAATGTTTGTCCCTGCCCCTGTCTGGATGCAGAAGAGCTGGTGGAGGCAGTCTCTACAGAATCCCCATGTGGCCACTGTCCCACTACATAAGCAGAACATTTACAAAGTTAAACTGCCTGTGGAAAAGATCGATATCAAGCAGTGACTGAAGGGAAATAGTGTTGGACCAGGTTCTGAACCAAAGGAGCACTTAGAAATACGCATACATGCATCGTGTATAGGAAAACACAACTGCCCCAGGCCAGTTTTGTCCTCCCTTCTTCCCATTTCTTCATCCAATCCTTATCTCCTCTCATGTTATATATTTAATGAACTTTCCAAAAAATCTTTCTGGAAAGAGAGATTCATCATGAATAAAGAGAACTATCGGGTCCTGATCGTGTTGTCTGACCCCTTCTAGCCCAGGTGAGATTGGGCAACATTCAAAAGGCCGGGAGTGTTTGAGATAGGATCTCATTGTGTAGCCCAGGCTGGGCTCAGGCTCACTGTCTTCCTGTCTCAATGTCCCAACCTGTGGTTCCAGGAGTGTGCGGTCACACCCAGGAAGTATTTAGAAGACAATACCAGAATAGTTGCTGTACGGCTGTTTTTTCATCTGGCCAGCAAGGAATAGGTTGTTTTAAGTTCATGAGAAATTCAAATAGTTTTGGGCAGAGTCTGCGTAGGAAGAGACTAGAGAGAACTTTCTGGGGCGGAAATTCCGAGAGGAGAGCAGAAGAGCTCCGTGCTGCTTGGAAGAAGACAGGAAGAGACAGGAGCGATGCTGGGGGCTCTCAGAGGAGGCATGGCCAGGACGGCAGTGGCTACAGCACCCTATGGAGGGTGCACGGCTCGTCAGTGGCACCACAGGAAGTCCTGAGTTAAGGCATTGAGCTGTGCTTTGGGACGGCTGTCTTGAAACACCAGGAGCACAGCCAGGCTCCCAGCCGGTCCAGCTGTCTCTCTGATTTTCCCATAGGTTCTCCCCAAAGCCACAGCATCTGCAGAGAGCAGACCCTGGTGTCTTGATAGCTTGCAGAGGAGAAGTTAACAAACCCCAATGCCTACCCAAAAACTTTAGTTTTGTTTGTTTTGGTTTGGGGTGTTTGTTTGCTTGTTGTTTTGTTTTGTTTTTTGAGATAAGGTCTCTCTCTGTATCCCTGGCTGTCCTGAAACTCACTATGTAGACCAGACTGGTCTCAAACTCACAGAGATTCATTTGCTTCTGCTTCCTGAGTGCTGGGATTAAAGGTGTGAGCCACCACACCTGGCAACTTTGGAGTTTTTGACATTGTTCTCAGAACTGCACCCAGTCTGATGACAAGAGCAGGGATCCTAGGAGCCAAGCAAGTGCTGAGAGATGGGTAGGCAGAACAGAGTACTCCATGCACCAGGGGCAAGGTTTTACATATATACATCATCCTTCGTGACATTTCCTAAGGGACGTAAGTCTCCTCCACTTCACAGTGAGAAGTCCGAAGTTCTAAGGTGACATAGGGACAAAACCAGGATTCAAACTCAGGTTTGGTTGCCTTGGAAACACATATCCTTTTGTTTTTCTGACTCAGGGCTGCATTCTGTGACTTGCACTTGAGGTGTGGCTTTACAGGACTGGAGCAGAGGCCAGGGAGGAAGGGAGCATGCCAGAGAAAGTGGCTCTGTCCAGAAGACCTGAGACTAGCTCATGCCACTCACCCAGCCTGATAACAGCAGGAGAAAGAAGGCTGCCCAGGTGCTGGAGGCCACAACTCCAGTTTGTACTACATGACGATCATGACGACTAAATTCATGAGTGAATTAAGCAAACATAACAGGCAGAAGTTGGCAGTAGTGGACAGCGCTAGAGTTGCCCACAGTCCAGACTTCACACAAGTTATTAATAAATAAAGTCTTGGTTTCCTCACTTGCAAAATAGGAATAAAGACACCCTATAGAGTTTTGCTTAGTGCTCTGTTGTTTTGTTGGGTCTTCAGGGTTGTTTGGGCTGATTTTTTTTGGGGGGGGGGAGTGATTTTTGAAGTACTAAGTCCTAACGCCTGAGGGATGGAAGGCAAGCCAAGCTCTCTACCAGTGTTCCATGGAATTTGAGGTGATCAAATGGCTCATGCCTGCCAGGTGTTTAACAATGCTGGCAACCAGAGGAAACACTCAACCCCTTTTAGTCATTCTTATCATTTTTTATCACTATGGTTTATCATTATTATTATGGGAAATTGTGGTTCATTTATTGTGGTTCGTTATTCATCTTAACGGACACCAGAAAAGAAAAAAAAAAGAATAGAACGATTCCTTTCATTCCCAAAGCTGGCCTCACACCAGCCGCAGGGGGACTAGGAGGGCTCATTTGCTTCTTGTTTTCCCAGGAAAAAAGTTGTAAAGAGAGATTTGCCTGAATCTCAAAGTTCTCATATTGACCTTGAGCCCACCGGCTCCCCCCCTGGGATCAGCCCCAGGCACTGGAGGGCCCCCCTCACCCCTGCAGAGAAGGAGCCCAGTGGTCTGGCATGAGTCCAGCGGGTGGAGCCCTAGAGTCCTGGGCTGCCTGGCGGAGGGCCGATAAGGAGACTGCACATCAGCGAGCATGCAGAGGAGACCCTCTTGGAGCAGGAAGGGTTTTCTTTTTTTTCCTAATTCTTTGTTCACACGGTGCCCACGACTTTACTATATTTCTGCCATAGTGGAACAAGCCACAAAACTGAGGTCCGAAGAACAATGGGGACGAAAGGGACTTTTCATTTCATTGTTAGATTCTGCTCTGGACCTCCGTCTGCTAACATTTGAAAGGCTGTGCATCGTGGGCTTATCACCTGAAAGAGGAACAACCAGGGAAACATTCGTGGGTTTGTTTTTTGCCTTCACAGGCAACAGACAGCAATAACTTGTGTTCCCCTATCCCTGCTCCTTCTCCCACCTCCCTTGAGCCTTGTCCTCATACCAGAGCAGCAGTATCAACCCCAACATATTCCCATTGCAAGAGAAGCCATTTGCTGTTTAAATGGCACTATGTGGATCCTTTTTGGTTACAAATCTTTCCAAAAGACATTTCAAGGTGGGGGTAGGAAATGGCATAGAAGAGAAAAGGTGAATTTGAGTTTGCTTATCACTAAGTAAAGACCCCGGGATGCCGTGGAGACATCACAGAACCGTTGGCACCATGTCAAAAGAAGTGAAAGCAAAGGGGAGACTTGGGGCACTGAAGCCAGTCCTGCCCCCACCCCACCCCCTGTGTTGTTCTGGCATTGATGAAGTGGGAGGAGAAAGCCAGTTACTTCACAGACCTGAAGAGCAGACGTGGGTATAAAAGGGTGAGGTGCCTCTCCTGCACCACCTCTCCTGCACCACCCCTCCTGCACCACCCCTCCTGCACCCCGAGAGCCTGGCCACACTTTATCAGGCCTTGCCTTCTGTCACAGGGTAAGTACCCCTCATTTCTGCTAATTCCAGTTATTCTTGTTGGAGCTTGTCTTTGTCCCCTCAATCTTGTCCCTTTTCCTTTTTAAAGACAGAACACAGGTTTGAGCATAGATGTGTCTAACTCCGGAGACTATACTTTGTATTATTATTATTATATTAGATATTTTAACAATACAAGTTAATGAAATTCACCGCGACATCTATATACATGCACAGGCTGTATCTTGATCATGCTTGCTTTCTTTTTGCCCTCTCTGGCCCTCTCTTACCCTCTTGCCTTCCCATCGCCAACTCTGCTCTCTTTTAAATGGTGAAATGTGTCTCTAATTGTTGGAACTGAATAGTTGGAGTTCTGGTAGACTAGAAGGCTAGTCACCAAAGCCACAGTCCTCTTCCCAGAAGCTTAAAAAGCAATGCCTCTGCTGTGATTCCTGGGGAGAGTGGGAGCTGCTCTGGGCTGACGTGGATGAGCCTTCCCACAGGGCCCTGGCTCTGTGTACTAAATGGCCCGGCCTAGTCAACACGGTGAGACGCTCCATCAGGCTGCACTCTTGAAAAATATGGAGCAAAACTGGCGACAGCGTTTTTATGACTCACAAGAAGATGTGGGGCACTGGGAACAGCCCTTCCCAGTTCTGGGCTTGGGGCTCCTGTGCGTGTGCTGTCCTGCTGAAGGGAGTGTGCTTGTGTGCCCATTGGGCACTCCGACCAGTCACAAGCATAGCCAGAGATTTGGTGGCTTCCTGTAGCGCCCCATGCCTGCACAGTTCAAGGCTCTGAGGAGCGGTGTCTGCTGTGGAGGGAAGTGTTTTAATCAGGAGGCAGAAATACCTGACAGGGGTTCTTTGTTTCTAATCACAGCTCTGAGGAGAAATGAGCAGTTCCTGCCATTGTGGTCAAAAATGACCTAAAATAAAGATTAGACAAAGTAGCAAATAAATGTCAGCGCAGAAAGTCTTTTTTATTTTTTTTATGACAGAACACAAAAACGTTTCAAGAAACCCAGATCTAACACTTGGTATTATTTGAAGCAATACTCAAAGCATGGAAAATTGAGGGCTTTCAGGCCTCTCCAATTGAACCTATTACTAATCCATGCCTCAGAACAATGGGTTCACTGTGTGTGAGAAAGTAGGAAAGACAGTAGACGTGAGGCCTTTGCGTTTGTCTCAGAACAAATTCTGAGCACTGCCTCATTCCACTGGTGATCTGGCCTCTCAAACACGCTTTCCAGCTCCTGCCAGCAGGTTCACCATGCAGAGCTTCCAGAATATTCCTGAAGGTTCATTGATAGCCTTGTCGGTAATGCACGAGAGAGGCTGGCTTTGAGGAACCACTGGTATTGTTTTTAACAGACAGTAACTGACCCCAGAGAGGGCACAGAGCCCTTTCTTTGTTGTTGTTTGACCTGGTGGCCCAGAGTTACTTCAGGGTGACTGTGAATTCAGACTGCTGTGACCAGACACCCACTTCAGACCCTACCGTGCAGAAGCTGCTACTGCCATTTGTGACTTAAATACAACCCTGGGTGACACTAACTTGCCTGGCCCCCAACCGGAAGACAGAAGCACAGGACTTAATGCCTGCATAAGCTGATTCTGCCTGCCGTGAACTGGGTAGACTCGAGAGGTACCACTGAGCCTCCGTTTTCTATAACATGAAACCGTACGATCTCTAAACCATGAGATCTCAAATATTCACATATTTGTCCAGTTCTGTCCATAAGAAAATATTGATGCTGACCTTGTAGAAATAGTTCTGTGGGCTGTGTGTGCTGAGGAAGGCAGAGAGAGAGCAGAGGAAGCAGTAGACGCTCATCCTGAGGAATCATGACCCTTCCCCTCCTGTTTGCCTTTGCTTTCGATCATTTTGTTTTTAATTCTTCCTTTCTTGTCCCCCACTCCTTAGCATAGCATAAGATCCTTGCCATTGGGACTGCTCGGTGTTGTTTCGTACCAACCAAAATGGCTCATATTGCAAATGCCAGGAATACCAGTACTAGCCGGATAGCTTGCCATAAGATCACACACCACACACACACACACTTTTTTCCCATAAGATAGGTCAGAAATACTTTCCACAGCTGCGGATTCCTCAGGTCGCTTTGGTAAAGTTTCCAGGTTTCAGACCAAGTCAGTAGAAGAATCTGAAAATAAAGTGAATGATAGAGGAAGAGACAAATACCACACATAGAACATTCTAGAACTTCTGGGAGAAGAACCGTCTTTGAACGCAATGAACACAGTCAGTGTCCTCTTTCCTCCCTCCCATTGGAAGCTCCTTGATAAGTGGGGACCTCTGCTCTAGGGCACCAGGGCAGGTATTTTCCCTTAGCAGAAACTCCCACGGGCCTGTCTGTCTCCCCTGGTCTGGCTTTTCCTGTGCTCCTCGGAGCCAGGACATATCCTGCTGATTGACATCTCTTTGCCCTTTGTCATATATGGAAAAAAGGAAGGATGAGTGAACAGTCTTTGATTGGTGGTACTGATGACGTCCATCACGGTCCTCTTTGGATAGACCCTTTTGGAAATAAAGCCCGTGAGGCAGCACCAGGAGGCTTCAGACGGCTAAGCTTGGCTCTGGCACACGGGTGGCAAGAACAGGTAGGCTCCCTTCCAGCAGTTTGGTCCTTGGGGAACCTTAGAGCCTGTTTGCAGCTTGGTGTCTCTTCTGAGCCCAGACTGGGGCATGGGTAGTCAGCAAGGTCTGCTGGGCATGGGGCTGTGGCCTAGCTACCCCAGCAGGTAGAGGCTCTACCACTGCGCTAAGGCATTTAAAGGGCCTTGGAAAACCCACGAAAGCACAGCCAAGAGCTTATGATTCTCCTGCTTGCGTTAGCTTCAGATCCCCTCATTGCCCTCTCCTCTCCACGGAAATGCAGTGTGTGAGCATCAGTTAGAATGTTTCTCTCCTGGGTACAGTATCCAAGTTCCCAAAAGAGACACAGATTTTGTAGGATGATAACATTCTAGAGTGAACAAGATTTAAACTACTGATTTCTCCTAACCAGCCCTCGTGCTGGCAATCTGGAACAGGTGCCAGGGATCTCAGGCGCTACAGGAAGATCAGCTGTTTAGAATAACTGGCTCCAGGGCCTCTGGGATGTAGCCACTCTGTACAGTCAGGATGGGCATTTCTCTGTGGTGTGGGACAGTAGGGAATGAAGTCACAGCCCTCCAGCGCATCCCAACGATTAAGTATTGAAGACACAGCTCTAGGTTGGGCTGTGGATTTGAATGAAAATAGTTTAGTCTTAACTTGGGGTGGTTCTGCAGGGGACACAGGCTATTCAGGTTCCCGGTCACGTCTGGCCAGTTACACTATCAGGTTTCGGATCTCTAGGGTGATGTGGTATTCGAAACTATCTTAAATAAACACAGGCTGGACATTTTGAGAGTGTGCACTTGTTTTTTCTGGAATTGATTTCTGTGGCGGATAGAAACTGCCAATTTCAGGCCTTGACATGTTCGATTACAGCAACTCAGGACAATTGTCCTTCGAGCTTCTTCGTGTCATGGCCAAGACTGAAGCCTGATGCCTCTTATAACCGGATGTGACTTTGAAAGTGGGTTGCTGTCGCTAAGGGTCTAACCCCACAATATTTTCAGTTATGAGATTTAGAGAGAGAGAGGTTTAAAATAAATGATAGCCACTGCTTAGATTATGAAATAGAAGACCCTTTTTCATAAATGCTGGGTTACTTAAATGGGTTTGTAAACTTTAGGCATAGAGCAGAGTTATGTGGGTGTAGTTTAGGTTCTGTGGCTCCAGCACTTTTCAGTGTGAAAAAGGAAAACCCCAATATGAAGATTCTCTGAGAGACTCGCAAATGTTGGTGTCAGGTTGAGTGTTGCCAAGGCACAATGACCTTGGTCTGGAATGCGTTGTAGAAATGGCTCCAACTTTGTGTGACGATCAATGGTGCACTATTGTTTAAGAAGCAGGAAGACAGGCAGGCATGGTGGAATATACCCGTCATCCCAGCACTTGGGTGGCAGAGGCAGGAGGATCATAGCGAGTCCAAGGCCAGAGTGAGCCAGAGTGAGAAGTAAAATTGTTATGCAGTAATAAATCAATAATGAAACATTGATTCTGTACTGGGATTAATGTAAGTCAAAACTAGAGTCCAGATTTGTAAAAAGACATCGTTTTATTGGCTATCAATGGCTAGCTGGTGAATGTGGCAAATAGAAGGGATCAGAACGAGTTGGAGGAACTTTGTCCATACCTTGCCATAAGGAGAGGTGGGCTGATGTATGGGTGCATCTCTGGGCACTCCCTTGGTCTTGTCTTTTGCGACTGTGGTTTCCACATAGCCTCCACTGAAGGCTTGTAAGGTTGACGATGGGGCTGCCCACTTCCTACTTACTTGTCTGTGCGCTGTGCTTTCTTCATACAGCTGGGGTGACTTGGCTGTTGTCCTTCTCCCAGTGTCCACCTCTAGGAGTATATCATTGGTAGTCCTCACATCAGCGGTTGGCACCATGAATTCTTCACGTTGTGTCTGCAGGGTACCAACCCCAAGGATGTTGGTTCTCTCTTATTATACCCTCACCATGAGAGCTAGGTAACCCTAGAGTCAACACACATTATGCCTCTAGAGCTTGGGTTCTGACTATAATAAAACCCCGTGTGTTCTTACAGCATGCAATCATTCCATCACAATCTTTGCCTTTTGACAGCCTTGTCCATTTCCACCTCTCTAAGTTTCTAGACCAGCAGTTCTCAACCTTCCTAATGCTGCAACCCTTTAATACAGTTCCTCGTGTTCTGGCAAACCCCAATCATAAAGTTATTTTCGTTGTTACTTTATAACTGTAATTTTGTTACTGCTATCAATCATAATGTAAATATCTGTGTCTTCTGATAGTCCTAGGCAACCTGTGACAGGGTCACTCATCCCCCCAAGGGGCCTCGACCTACAGGTTGAGAACTACTGTTCTGCACCTTTGTGGTGTATCTTTCTTACCTTTATGCATTTATATGACAGAGTCCAAATTACAGACTATCTGAGGCAACAGCCTAACATAAGAATACATTCAACCAGCCCAATTCTTGGAGACTAGGGCAGGGGATTCTTAGGTTGTATCAACACACACATACTGTTTTCATTTTTTTCCTTTTTCAAAGAATTCTTAAATAAAATCAGTAGTTTGGATGCTTTATATGTTGGTGTTTTTCTGGGACAGAATCTCATGCAACCCAGTGTGTGCTTGAATCATCATGTTGCTGAGGTTGGCTTTGAACCCCCGATCCTCCTGCCTTCAGCTCTCAAGTGCTGGGATTACAGGTGTGTGCTACCACTCAGACTTCTAGTTACTATTTTGTAAAAAACAAAAATGCAAATTTTAAAGTTACTTATTTTAGCTCTTTCTATATTATTTAATTTGTTGTGCTGACATTATCTGTTTTTCTTTTTTCTCAACACCACTAAGTCCCCTGACTTAGGAAATGGGGGCTCAACAAATACTTGTTAAGCTAGAACCTGAGCCTTCTGAGGGTACAGACAAGAACCTTCTCGTGGTAGCATTAAAGACATCAAGGACAAAGGTTGATGTTTGGGTTTGGATAATGAGTCCCTCCATGATCCTCCGGGTAAAGAGCAAGTTCTCAGGCCCACAGCACTGCCTCGGTCTAGGTGAATGCCTCCAAACTCATCTTCAAAACAAGTGTACAGCCTATGTTAGCCAACCCACAGAGTTCTCATTTGGGGTGTTTACAAGCTCTGTCCTTCCTTCCTTCAAGGACCCAGAGGAAGAGATGGCCTTGGAAGACAGTCCCACCATGATTAAAGTAGACCGGGGTGAAAACCAGGTTTCATCCTGTCGGGGGAGACGCTGTGGCTTCAGAGTGCTTGGCTATGTCACTGGTGATATGAAAGAATTTGCCAACTGGCTTAAAGGTATCTACACATTCGTTCGGTGAGAGATGAGAGAAGCAGCTTCGAGGAAACCCCTTGCTTGTGCCTCTGCCCATGTCTTCAGCTCTGCTCTCAAGCCGTCACTGGAAACAGTTTCCTCCTTTGCATCTTCTAACTTGCTAACCTTTTCACACCTCTGTGTGTGTGTGTGTGTGTGTGTGTGTGTGTGTGTGTGTGTGTGTGTGTGTGTGTGTGAATAGTGGGGAGTCTGCATCCTACAATCTCAGTACTTAACAAAGAAATTTTCCCTACTGATAACTCATTGCTTTGGCTTAGTCTGTACCTCTGAGCACAGCAAATAGGAGCCTTAGCTGCTTTCTGAAGCTTGAGTTCCAGTAGGGGCAGGGTGGACAGACTATAAACAAGCCAAGGGGTCAGAGGGAGGTTTCAGCTCCTGCAGGTTCTGGTGGCTTTGTTCAGGGTGACCTTGTTTCTTCCTTACCTCGGCTCATCTTGTCTCTCCAGACAAGCCCGTGGTGCTCCAGTTCATGGACTGGATTCTCCGTGGTATATCCCAGGTGGTGTTCGTCAGCAACCCCATCAGTGGAATCCTGATTCTGGTGGGACTTCTGGTCCAGAACCCCTGGTGGGCTCTCTGTGGCTGTGTAGGAACTGTGGTCTCCACTCTGACAGCCCTCTTGCTGAGCCAAGACAGGTAGGCAAGCCCGCACATGCTATCTCCCTGTCTCTCTGAGCCACTAGCTGGACAGTTACCATGGGCAGTCATAATAAAGCCACACCTTTCCAGGTAAAAGAAAAAAAAAACTTTATTCCACAGAACTCTCTGTTTGCCTTTCGTCAGAGGCCAGAGGATCACAGATAGTCTTCTATCCTTCTCGTCTGAATAAGGGACCAGTCTGAGTCTTACTGGCTGTGTCTGGTAGCCAGGACTCATCTAGCACCAGGAAGAGCCTACTGGTCTCCTTTAGTGATACAATTATTTATTACAACTTGAAGCAAAATGCTTCTGAGTTCCTGAAAAGAAGAGGCTTTAACAACCCCCTTTATAGCTTGTGTCCGTCACTAGTGTAACATAGTTATCTCCTTTCGTGGGCAATGCAAGCCAGTTCAGTTCCGGGGCTTATGCAAAGCTCTGTCCCAGGAGTAGTCCCTCATTGTTTTTGCTGCAATGAAACATGATTCTGGGCTGGCTGTGCAGTTCAATGGTAGAGCACTTGCTAAGCATGTACAAAGCCCTGCATTTCATCCCGAGTCAAAACGACAATTCCATTTAAGTAGCTGAATTGTCCTGTGGCTGGCACTGTGGCATCTCCTGACTTGTAGATACTGCCATTCATTGTCCACTGACAACGCTGAGGGAGGTCCAGTCTGAAGAGCTCTCCACTGTGCTCAGGGATAACTCCAGTTTCTGGAGGATTTCAGCTGGCGTCCTCACGTCGCTGAGCAGATGTGACGGCAGCCTATTGGCTGCACTGCACCTTCGTGCACAGCCAGATGAAAGCGGGAAACTCTCACACCCACTGCAGGGTGGCTCCTCCCCCCAGGCCCTGCATCTGACCGAACTTCACAACCTTTACCCCCGAGGTCCCACAGTCATTATCTCTGAGTGTCAGGCTGGAAATGGACCTTATTGTCCTTCATGATGCCCTCATCTCCAATTCTTAGAGTCCAAAAGGAGGGAGTTTGCCAGACTAGGGCCTTATTCTACAGAAATATTCCCATTGCTTACTTGCAGCTTCTAGTTCCCGATTGTGCCATAGATTCCATTACAGCCAGAGTGGAGGCTGACATATAAGACAGCCTTTGAAAGTGACGTTAAGGCCAGGCGGTGGTGGCACTCACCTATAATCCCAGCACTTGAAGCACTTGGAAGGCAGAGGCTAGCAGATCTCTGTGAGTTTGAGGCCAGCCTGATCTACAAGAGCTAGTTCCAGGACAGGCTCCAAAGCTACAGAGAAACCCTGTCTCACAAAACCAAAAGAAAGAAAGTGATGTTAAATAGTAAGCACAAAGTGGGCGTATTCGTCAGGGTTCTCTAGAGGAACTGAGGAGACAGACTGAATATTTTACCATCACAGAGAGGTTTCAACAAGAGGGGTGAAGTGTGCACATAATTAAATAGGTGCCTGGGCAAGTAAAAATCATCATTTTTATCTGCAATAACCTGGAGATGTGCACTTAGAGTCCGCAAAATAGAATCCCAAGAAGACGAAAATGTCCACTAAGTTGACATTGGATGTTTTTATGAAAGGACTTGCCTTCCAGGAATCACGTGTCTCTCACTGAGAAATCAGGCTTAAGACCGTTTCAAATGCTGAAAGCCCTGTTCAAGTCAAGGTCTCCAATGATTTAAAATAAATAAGACTTTCGTCGGGAAAGGCTGAGCCAAGAGCAGATTGCCCTCCCCAGGCCCCTCTCCTCTACCAGATGCCATCCTTCCTGTGTCTTGTGGCATACCCTGGAGGGTCTTGTCCCATGGACACATTTCAGAGCTTTATCTATAATTTAGTTGTGTTTGCATGATTCATGAAAGGCTTTGGAACACATGCCCAGGTATGACTGTGTTTTCTAAAGCGGATGTGATCTCTAGAAGTTACGCCTGTGTATGTCTGACCCTGACTACGTCCACTCAGGCACTGTCTGTGCTGTCCCTCATACCCGCAGGTCAGCGATAGCAGCCGGGCTCCATGGCTACAACGCCACCCTTGTGGGAATCCTCATGGCTGTCTTCTCAGACAAGGGCGACTATTTCTGGTGGCTGATATTCCCTATATCTGTAATGTCTATGACTTGGTAAGTTGTGCTTGGTCTTCAGAATGCCTGTGGCGGGTAGAAGGAATGAAGGGTTGGTGGTTAAGGAGCACACGTTTGTAAGGTGACAATTACCCTGTGAGTCAATGGTAGTTGTGCACCATGGTCAATGTGTCACTGAACTTTACACCTTAAATAGTCAAATGGGGCCGCCAAGTTGGTTTATCGAAAAAAGACACTTGTAGCCAAGGATAACAACCTGAGATTAATCCCAGGACCCCACATGGTAGGAAAGAGCTGACTTCCCAGTGTTCCTCTGACCTCCATACATGCCTCTCCACATATGCCCACACATGTACACCCACCCACACAAACACAGGTTAAATGTAAAATAAAAGGAAAATAGTTAAGTGGCGCCAGCTACCGAGGCACACACCTATAATGCCTACATTTTGGAGGCTAAGTGAAGCCGATTGTTGAGTGTAAGGTCAGCCTCGGCTTATAGTGAGTTCCAGGTTAATTTGTCTAGAGAAGCTATCTAAGGGGGGGAACAAAGCAAAACAACACAATAATAAATGGTAATGCCACAAATTAAAAAAATACTTAAAAATTAGAAACAGGTTATACCTTTGGTCATGAAAACTAAAGCAATTATCTTCAAAGGTGTGGATTTTCTTACAGCCGGTTATTTGTCCTTATATCAAATCAGCTGCACGTCCCCTTCATCCAGGCGTTCTCAACCTTAACTACACACTTAGCGCGTACACCTGCTCTGTGCTGTTGCCTAGATGCTGAGGTTTTTAAACCCTCCAGGGGATTCTAAAGTAGAGCCGAAGGTGCCCACCTCCTCTTTTGTTTTTTCTAAATTCAACCCCATCTTTACAAAACCTGGATCTTTAAGACTGACTCCTGTGCCCCAGCCATAAAATTATCTCATTGATACTTCATACATGTAATTTTGCTACAGCTGTGAATTGTAATGTAAAATATCTGTTTTGCAAAATATCTGCTATTTGACCCCTAAAAAAGGGCTGTTCAACCCCTGGAGGGGTCATGGCCCACAGATTGAGAATCACTGATCTCCACTATCCAAAGCAAGTCTAAACTCGCACACCATGGAATGAGGAAAAGACTGTGTGTGTAAAGTGTGAAGTCTCAGGGTGACCAATAACAGCTCAAGGACAGACACTCCGACAGCTCCTACAAAACCCTTTAGTCCCCAGCCTCAGTGCCCCAAACCCTAGTCATTTCTTTTCTCCAAAATAGAAACCTATAGAGAAGACGGGCAGAGCGCTATCTTCCAAATTCAGGACTGTGATGACCCTGGGGTGGAGGATGGACCCCAGGATCACAGGGCACTAACTATGCGGATAAGATTTCTCTTTATTACAAGCTCCAAACTTGTTTTTAAAACCTTGATTATAACTTACTCTGAGCCACCTTTGGGGTATTTTTTTTCCAAAAAAGTCAGCCAAGAGTTCATTTTGTGGTGTGTTTTAGATAAGTTATTGTCTCTGCAATGGGACTGATCCCAAGTCACTAAGCCCCCACGTCCTGTGGAAGGTTTGTCAGTGTAATATTTCAAAGCTTGTTAGCAACTGCAACAGGCCACCCCAGGAGAGGCTGGGGGCTCAGCCTGACTGCTGGCACTGATTCTCATTCCTCTGTGTCTTTCCTTTAGCCCACTTTTCTCAAGTGCACTGAACTCCGTGTTCAGCAAATGGGACCTCCCTGTCTTCACGCTCCCTTTCAACATGGCGCTGTCGATGTACCTTTCGGCCACGGGACATTACAACGCATTCTTTCCAAGCAAACTCTTCACACCCGTCACCTCCGTGCCCAATATCACATGGCCCGAGCTGAATGCCCTAGAGGTAAAATATCAACATTTTTTCCTAAAAATCTGCAACGACAGTTCATTGGAGATCAGACACTGTGGCGAGTTTAGCCCTTGTTTGAGTGGCTGAGACAAGGCAGGTGGTCTCTCGCTTGGGTTAGAGCATTCATGATCAGCTTCCCCTAGTCAGAACTGTTAGACGTTTTGGGCTCTGCAGAACCTGGCTGTTCTGCCTTCTTACAGAATACAAAGGGCTCTCAAGGTAGAGTGGGGCCTGGGAATCTGTATCAACAAGCTCCTCCAAACAATGCTGGTGGACAGAACTTGAGATCCGCTGAGTCACTGGGTGTGGATATAGTTCACCTCCTTACAGACAGGCGCAGAGAGCCCCTGTTTTTAAAATAGTTGCTTCTTGCAAATTGATTTCCAGCTCTTTCCACACGTGTTTCTATAAGAAATTTGCAGAAGGTTTCATGTGTATGTGTGTGCATGTGTGAGTGCGTGCATGCACGCGTGTGTGTGTGTGTGTGTGTGTGTGTGTGTGTGTGTGTGTGTGTGTGTGTGTGTGTGTTCAGATTGCAATAGAGCTTTATTCGTGCCAGGCACTCTGCCACTGAGCTGCATCTTAGAACCTTTCTTAAATGTTTCTTAATTTCTGAAACTAGGAAGATACTTGAAGTCAAAGAAAACAAAAGAGGCCTTGCTGGTTTTGGTTTTAGTTTAATGGGCAAAGACTCGCTCTCCAGCTGTCAGATTAGATGTGCCCTTTTGCCATCCTCTCTGATGAGAGAGGAGAACACGGGAGGCGTTTACACAGCCTTTGCTTTATCTTTGACCCAGTAAGCAAATGGCAGCACTTGGATCTAGCCCCAAATGGAAAACACCTACTGGTTAAAAGTAACACTACCAAACTGTATCACTCTCTGGGACTACATTGTCTCAGAAGATGGTCATCAGTCCCATTTAAAGTTAGATGTAGATGCATTCACAGCTCGGTTTCTCAATTTCACCTGTGGCAATTCAGGTTCTCAGTAACTGTGTGGCTAGTGCCTGCTGCCCTGGAGAGCTCAGATAGGGACTATCAACTGGAAGGTTCTGATGGTCAGTTGACCTCCCCCGATTCTGAGCTTGTCTATGTGATAGCTCACTCAACCTTCCCACCCCTGGCTACCCAAGAGATACATGGATACCAGGTTCAGAGATAAAAAGTCTAACCAGTCTCTACCTGTGCAAAGTTCCCAGGTCTAGAAGAGATGGGAGATGACTATGTATAGATAAGACTGGGTGCAGAAAGCATTTAGAGACCACCTTAAGGTAGACCAAGTTCTCAGTGTGGTTCAGTGCACTGAACAAGGGCCAAGCTAGTGTTTGGAAGCCCAAGCTGGGTCTTCCCCTGCCAGTGGGAGTCATTGCTTCTAGGTTCTTACCAAAGGATCCGTGAGGCCATTATCTTTCAGGAAATGTTTTGCTCAAAGGGAGAAGCCATGTGTGGTCATGTTTTCCTGGCCCAACTGAAAGTTTTATTATATGGAAACATTATTTGTTTGAGCCAAATCCTTTGCCTTCCTGAGAACTGTCACTCTGTAAACATGTCAGGTAGATTCAGGCTTCTACCAGAAAACAGAATTGGAAGGTTTGTGTTTTCCTGTCTTGAGATCTGATAGACAGGTGTTAGTGACTAAAATAAGCCAGAGGTATTTTTATTAAATGGTACACTGTCCATTCGGGATCAGCCGGGCAAATGTGGTCCCAACTCATCAAGCTGGCTATAATTACTTCTAAATTATGGATGAGCTAATTTTATTCCATTCACTGGCCTTTTAATCTGGGCAGCCAACTCAATTGTAAGAGTATTTCTACAGACTGTGGAACAGCATTGATTCGCTGCCAGCACTGATGGACAGCAGGAAGCAACTGAATCATGACCTGTGCCCCTGCCACACTAGGAAAGGTACAGCAAGTTGTCAGAGCCAGGAGTCATGAGACCACACTGGAAACCTCATGATAGTGGGAAAGTTAGTGAGCACAAGAGGTTTGGAAGCGCTGTGCTGTTCGGCAGGCACCCGAGCAGGACCAGTGTACCTCTCCAGAGATAGAGCTAAAGAACAGATGAGATAAGAGGTTTTTTTCTGTATTTATAAAATAATGGCACTGATCTCGAAGGATAAAACATGCTAGTTCTAAAAATTGCAACCTGTAAGGTTGTTGTGTATTAAGTGTGCTGTGGTCTTCTCGTCTGTTGTTTGAGTGGCTACAGTTCTGTCCTATCTGTTGCAGTTATTGAAGTCCCTTCCAGTGGGAGTTGGTCAGATATATGGCTGCGATAACCCATGGACAGGGGGCATTTTCCTCTGCGCCATTCTGCTCTCCTCCCCCCTCATGTGCCTGCATGCTGCTATTGGATCACTGCTGGGTGTCATCGCAGGTGAGTGTAAGACTTGCAACCTAACATGAGCATCTTATCCATCCTGTGCATCCCTTGCATGTCGCAGGCATCTTTTATACTGCAGAGCTTTCCTGAGGTCTCTGGGCAAGGGGCGTCCTTAGGGTATTTCCCAGGACCCCACAACTCACAGCATCCTACTCTTTGTCCCAAGCTCTGACCACTCTTGTTTTTCCCCTAACAGGACTCAGTCTTGCAGCTCCATTTGAAGACATCTACGCTGGGCTCTGGGGTTTCAACAGTTCTCTGGCCTGCATTGCAATCGGAGGCATGTTCATGGCGCTCACCTGGCAGACCCACCTCCTGTCTCTTGCCTGTGGTGAGTATTCGACATATGTAGGGGGTATCCGTGAGGACTCGATCAAAACCATGGGCAAGCAGTAAACAATGACACAAAAATATATTTAAAGGATCGTATGAGAAATTCAAACTGGGATTGGAGTTTGGTTTTTCTGCTAACTGTGTGAGCAGGGCAAGTGATGCTCCTCCCTTGGGAGAATTAAAGTCATCTTTACCTGTCACACTGGTTATTGTGAAGGAAGAGCCTGTGAAATCTTAGTAGCCATTCTAGTCGATATATATTTGAGGGAATAGATCCATGACCTACATTGTGATTGTGTGTGTGTGTGTGTGCGTGCGTGCATGTGCGCGCATGCCACGCTTGCGCACATTTGTTGTTATACCCCCCAAAACCTAAAAAGAAATACTTTGTTCTAATAAAGCCATGTTGTTTGATGAACCAGGTAGGGTTTCGTGCAGTCCTTTGAGGACTGGTTTAATCAACTGTTTTCAGACCTCAGCCTGTGCCAGAATCACCTGTAATATTAGTGAATACACAGACTGCTAGATCGGCTTCTGACACAGAATTAGGGGCAGAGGGAGAAACCTGTACTTCTAACAGGGAGACTAGAAATTGCTTTGTAAAGCCTTCATGATCCCCAGCAGACCCCACCTGCAGAGCTAGGCTAGGCCCCCGCTCCCTCAAATCCATTCTTCTCGTTGACCTTGGGTCAGGAAAGTGCTGGAGCACATTAAGTCCAGGAGGAATAAATCCAAACCTAGACGCCGTGTCCGCCAGTCTTCCCCACAGCTGCTCTGCTACCCTGGGCTGCTTCCTGACTGTAGCTTTCAGACTGTGTGTCAGCTCCTTCAAGTAAGGTGGGCCTCAAGAACTTTGAACTTGGAAAGCTAGTGGGCCCCCAAGCTGATGATGAGGGACAGACATTCACCCATAGCCTGTGTCATCTCTAGTCCCACACAAGTAAAAACATGAAAGATGTTTCTAGGGTAGAAGGAGTGACACCCTAGGAGACAAAAAGGTAAAGGGGTCGTGGGTTGTGGAGGAATTCATTCTAACCTGATGTAACAGAGATCTAAAGTCATTTTATCTCCAGACTGCTTGACCTCAGCCATCTAACTGATTGTCATGGTAGACCCCTTGCTAGGCAGGATCTGGAGTGGAGGAGGGGAGCGGAGACGGAGGGTTTGTAGACACTGCTCAGTTTGGGTTTTTGCTGTGGCATAGCTAACAGATCTCAGATTTAGATGTCATTTTGTTGCTTTGTAGTGACTCGGTTTAGCTCTGTCAATATTTGTTACTCTGCTTTTTATTTGTTCTCAAGTTCAAAGTAAAGCAGGCAAAGTGCTAGGGGACAGATTCTGTAGCTTAACTGGGATAGAGTCTCTCATCCTCTGGTGCCCAGCTTTGTTCTGAGATTGCTTTCACACCTTTATTGGGAGTTTCTGTGTGTGCAGTAGTGACAAATGCATTAAATGTGTTTAGATATTCATACTGTAGCCTGGGTAGATACTGGAAAGACTTTGGATTAGAAACTTTGGGTCCCCTGTAATTCCTGAGCAGAGAGCACTGGACTAGAGGGGGAACCTGATGATTTTGGGGGGAGGGGAGTTCTGAGGGAGACTCTCAAGGTTTGGACTAGAACAAGAAGAAATCTGTAGTACAGGATCTGGGGTGGGGCAATTATTGTCAGAGTTATCAGGTAGTACTGCCTGGAGACGGTGACTTTTCTGTGAGCCCTAGCCCAGGAGTGGAGGCCATTTCATAGGAAAGATGGGGCTGGTTGGCGTGGGGACAGCCTGAGTCAAGCAGAAAGCATTTTGACCACATGAAAAGTGGATTTGGTTCTGACAGGCTAGCAAAAAGGTTGGAGCTTAAGACTTTTGCAAATGTTTCCCCCAAAGGGAAATCTTTTCATTATTATTATTTTATTGTAATAGTACAGTTTCATTGTTCAGTCAGTACAAAGTACAAAGAGGTGTAAGGTAGAAAGGGAAGCGGCTTCATCCTTCTCCCTCGGGCAATTTTGTAAGCACTTTCCATGCAGCTCCTTATGATGACCGTGGTCTGCTAACCCCATCCTGGATAATCTTCCCACTCACAATCTTTAACTTAACCAAGGTTGCAAATTCCTTTTCATAATCGCAGATTCTGGGCATCAGGATATGGACCCCATTAGGGAGCAATTTTCTGTCTGCCGTACTTACTTTGCCTTTGATATAATTTCAGAAGGTGAGGTAGGAGTTACAAAGTAAGACCCTGACAATAATAATAATAATAATAATAATAATAATAATAAAATTTTAAAAAGAAAACCTAAAACAAAAACCAACCCTGGCCTTGTTGCCAGACTACCTGGAACTTAATTACCGCAGGGTTCATAACACTGTTGGGCCTAGGTTTCCCCATTTTAAAAGAGGGGTTGTGGTGCCCCCATTGAATTTGTCTAGGATTAAGTAGTGTGTGCATAAATCATACGAAACATAAGTGGTATCTTACACTTGTTTGTTCTAGTTAACGGTATGGAAAACTTTTTTTCTGGTGGCTTTGCATAAACTTATTAACTTATTAAGAATTGACCTTGTTTACTATTCCTTATCAATGTCTTAACTTTATCCATACTTTTATCTTATCTCCAGATATGAAAAATACCTTGGCCTGCATCAGCCCCCACTGGGAGGCCCACCCCCAACAGCCATTGAAACCACGCTGATATTATATAGAATTTTCACTTTAAATCCATATAAACAAGCATTTTCATACTTCCTTGTTTAGTAACTACGGCCTTTGGCTGTGTATCCACCCCTCCCCTGCAGCTCAAACAGCCCTGTCAGTGTGGCTTCTCCAGAGCTGGTTTTGTAGAGGGGAGAACAGTTTCCTTTCTCCCTGGCTTACATTTTAGGGCAGCCGTCTGAAAACAACATCAGATTTAAGGATTTTGTTTTCTCTCCTAACAAACCTTTTGAAAGTTGTCCTCAAAGATGATCCTGTTGCCTTTCTACATCCCAAACTGCCATATAGACTTCTGAGAAAAAAAACCTAATTCTTGTTAAAGGTAATTTTATTTTGTTCTCTGGACATTTGGAATCTTATCTTTGCATATTTTCCTTGACCACATGAAAGGTGATTTGGTTCTGGCAGGCGAATGAAAAGGATGGAGCCTGTCTAGATGTGAGAGCTCCTCATCCCCTCTGTGATTAGACACTCAAATCCTTTTGGTGTTGTGTGAGCTCTCCTGTCTTTCTTTAATTCTGGGATTTTGTCTACTTTTAGTTTCTCAAATAGTCTCTCCAAATATTCCTTTCCTCGGGGGTTAGTTCCATGTGAGCTTTCCCATTGCTATGAACTTTTTCTTATTATTTTCTCCTCATCATCCCTTCAAAGAACCTGCAGTTTCATCAGTCCACTGAACCTTTTTTGGCTCTACCATGCCTCATCCTGACATCTAGCGCCTTCTTTGCTTCAGGCTCTGAGTGTTTGCTCCATTGTGTCTGTCTTTCCCAGCATTTGGTCTCTTTAGATGTCCCCCTTCTTTGTTCTAAGACTTTGTTTCCCACGATATCCCAGCTGTTTGAGTGACAGCTCTCAATGGGGAGTGAAAGCCAGGGCCTTTCTCTTAGTACAGGTGAGCGGTCAGGGGATCATGGCTCTACCTCTCAGGATGCTGGGCCTCTGTTGGTTGGGGTCATACAGATGCTTTAGATATGATGAGATTGACATGCAGGGGCTAGTTACATGGCTTCTATGACAAGACTGTCATGCTGGGGGTTTTATATGGCTTCTAGTTTGGAGCCATTTAAGATATTGCTCAAGTGAATGCTTTTGGTATAAATATCCAAATGTGCATTATATTAATATTTCTGCAACATGTTTCTGCAATCAAAATTGACAGTTCGACGGGAATGGCAATTCTAATATCCACAAATGTGGAGTTCATCCCCAGAGAGCCATCTCTGTTCCTTCTGAGGCTGACAGTATGAGAGTATCAGCCCCATCCCCACTGCACCCCAGCAGACTTCCTAACACCCACACATAAACTCTTGGGACAGACCTCTAACCCCTCTTGCAAAGCAAGCCTTTTGTGTAAAATGCCACAGCAAGTTTCAGCTTGCCCACGTTGCCCTGTCACTGCCAAACAAAAGGCCCACCTTATCTGCCAAGGTAAATAAATAGCAGACACTGATTACAGATCTGTTCTTTTCTTCATTCCACAAGTCTCTGTCAGGGAAAACTTGGGGACCTGCAATGGTACCTGACAGGGCTGCTTTCCTTACCTAGAGATCAGGAGCTGGGTGGCCAAGGAATAGCCTTGTTTTTATGCCCTTTATAGAAGTTATAAGCCTATTTTGTACCATTTATCAATAGTTGGGTACTATAGGAGCACTCACCCATGACAGTCCATTGAGAGGGGGCACTGCCCATGAAATCCAGGCTCTCGTTGAGCTGTAGGGGTCTTTTCTAATGTGATCACAGATGTAAAATGTGCAGCAGAAATTTCCCTGGTGTCAGCCAGTCCCAGCTCTGCACTACATGCAAGTCTTCACGGACAGGCAGCCTACCATTTATTAGTCTGACTTTCTCTGTAGAGAAAAGAGCAACATGGACTTAGAGATTATTCCAAAGCATATAACAGTACAAGACTCAAGAGTGTCAGAAGCATGTCTTAGAAGTGTCGGGCCTTTGAAGGAGATAAGAGACAATAATGTCTGGTATGCTCAGAGGAAGAGATGATGCTAAAGGGAGCAGGCCAAAATGAAGCTTGTGCTGAGACAAGTACCCGGGAATAGATGCTGAATGAGAGACTTAGATCTCGAAAATGAATGAAATTGATGAAAGCAAAGAGGGTAATCCTTCCAACCAAAGTCATGAGCATCCTTCTTCTCAGAGTGGTACCCTAGTACCCTGCCAAGAGGGAAGAGTTCACAGTTGCTCTGGGTAGATATAAAATTTCATTTGATATTTCATTGTCTGCCTCCCTAAAGCAGACCTTTAATTTCTGAGCTCATTCATTATACAGAAAATACAAGGAAGAGCTGGAATCCAAAAGTAGAACTGTGTCTAAATCAGGCCTCATTAGCGTGAGAAATAAGGCATTAGAGTATTCATTGCACTATGTAAGCAACACGGTGCTGGGGATAAATTATCGATAAAAGGACAAGGAAATGATCAGAGAGACCATCATCTCTGCCATGCTCCCAAGATAGCTCATGTGACTTATAGGCACTCATTGATCCATTGATTGATTGGTGGCTGTCTAACAGTGGCCTAAATGACGATGTGAATAACATAGGAAAGTCATTCTTCAGTTTGGGGAAACCTGAGGACATTCCAGGCCCCTCGCCTCTTCCTCAGCCTAGACAGAGAAATGGATGGTTAGCTGGTTAAGCCCTTTGTTTCTGTAGCTTTACATGTAAAAGCTACACATGTGATCAGAACATGCCATTTGCAGTGGTTTGTTTCTCTTTTCTTGCTCAAAGTAAATAAAAATATCAGATGCTTATTAATTAAGTTGTGTGCCCACCGTTCGCGCATGAGAAGGCCTTACATGAAGAGAGTCTTGGGAGTCTGTCCTGCTTCTGCCGTGCTCCAAGCTCTTTCCTTCTTATTTTTAGACTCCATAATTTTTGTAGCTATAAAATTCAAGCCATCAATATGAGGATCCTAGATGCAGTGAGACTGTAGAGAACCCAGGCTGTCCCATCTAAATTCGGTCATGTGTGTATAAAACAACGTGGCAGTTTGTTTGCCACAGAAAACCTGTCCCTAAAGTATTGCCACAACAGTGAAAAGAGCAAACCACACTCAAGACTACTTTCATCGAGCGCTTAGTGTGTGCCGAATGTGTGCTGTTTTCTTCATTCTCACCCAGCCCTGTGAAAGAGCTGGCCCTGTTGCTTCTGTTGCACAGCCAAGGAAACAGAGCACAGAAACGAGACCAATGAGTTCTGCAGGGATGGGCCAGGATCTGAACTCATAGCTTCTGAGTCTAAATTCACATTTATAACTGGGGACCTGGGTGCTGGGCTGGCTAGTCGAACCCAGAAGTGCATGTAAGCAGTCTAGGATGCTGGTGAAAACTACACCTACCAAATTGTGTTCTTTCCTCTTTCCGTAGCCCTGTTTACCGCCTACGTCGGAGCCTGTATGACACACCTAATGGCTGTGGTGAGTTCTTTGATCTCATTTTGTTCTCTGCATGACTTGTCAGTGATGTGGAAGTCCACTGATGCCCACCTGAGCAGCATCTGGTGACAGGGGCCGTGAGCATGGTTGCCATTGCTCTGGCAGGTGCTGGCTCTCAGCCACTCCCGCCCTCCAACATCACAGCAAACTCTAGCCCAAACTACAACCACCAGGCTTATCACAAATGTCAGATTGCTTGGTTTAAAGGATAACTTTAACAGTAGCCTTATCAATAACTCAATACCATATTATCACGTTCATAGTCTAACTCTGGTGTTGAGAAGTTGACTTTAGAATATAGTTTACTTATTAAGAAATCTGAAAAGATCAAACATGGATAACTGACTAGAGAAACAGGTGTTATTTTAAATCCAGCATATATATATATATATATATATATATATATATATATATGTGATGGAATATATATATATATGTATATATTCATAGGCATCATCAGTCTGTGGATCAGAACTGGATGGATGAGTTATCTAGGGAGAGCTGGGAAACTTCAGATCCTGAGGCCCCATCCCTTGGTTTGAGGATAAAGTGTAGGTTTTGGTACCCTATTCCCCATCACACTTACGATGTCCATATAAAAGACGACAGCTAACCCATGTAGAATACTCAGAAATGTGTGAATTGACGTAGCAGCATTGAAGCATGGCACCTCCCCCCCGCCCCCGGCCCAAATTTTAAAAGTCTGTTTAGGAGAGAAAATAAAAAGAAATAAGAACAAGGAGAGTTCAATGATGGGGTGAAGTCAAGGTCAGAAAGGCCACTAAGATTGACTAATCAGAGAAGCCCTTGTGGATGTGATGAGTGGTCAGGATATTAGCTGTTTGTTGGCATCCTGTGTGCCCAGCGTCATCCTGGCACACCATGTTGAAGAAGTATGGATAAACGAGAAAACTGGACAGACATACAGAAGGGACAAAAATGACCACAGCAGAAAGACAAGTGAAAACATTCCAACGAATGCTAGATCTAGATTCCCTGACATCTTAGACATGATTAAGATTTCACAAGGGGGCACAGCAGATTCCAGAGCAATGCCCCACTCACTGATTTGTACCCTGGGTTGAAAGTTCAGGGGGTTCATTGTGTGAACTCACTTTAAATGGAATCTCAAAAGAGCGTGTGGCCTGTCTCTTTTTCTCCAGGTCCATTTGCCCGCTGGTACTTGGGCCTTCTGTTTGGCCACGCTACCATTTCTCTTGCTGACCACAAAAAACCCCGACATCTACAAGCTACCTCTCAGCAAAGTCACCTACTCTGAAGAGAACCGCATCTTCTACCTACAAAACAAGAAAAGGGTGGTTGAGAGCCCTCTGTAAAAGGAACCCCACACAATAGCTGTGGTCATGAATCATTTCCAAGTGCAGCTCTAGAAGGCTTCCAGATTCTCAGTAACTGCTTTACACCACAGGGAGCAACTTTCAGACTATCAGCGACCCATTCTTTTTCTTGCTTTGTGTTTTTCTTTTTGACTGTATATTGTCAAGCACATGAGAGCCTTATCCAGGTGATGTTCTCTGGAATGGAATTTAAACTCATCTGTATGTTGGGGGGTGGGGTAGCATGAAGATTGTAATGTATTTATAAAGTCGACATGTTCCAAGAGAAAGAAGAAATGGAAGCCAAATAATTATTATTTAAAGCTACCTTTGATGTCAGTATTAAACGTTAAGTTCTGTAGCCATCTAAGCCTTACAGAATTCACAGGCACAGAAACAAAGCCAACCCAAAAAGTCCTCAAATAAACAGTTTGCTTTGAGAATCAGGCAAAGTTACTCACAGGAGCTGTGACCAACATTGCAGTGCGGTAGGTTGCCGGCAGGGCAGTGGCTTCTGCCCTATTGTAAGTGTGACATTCTTAAGAGAATGATTAGGTTTTTTCAAGCTGCCAGAGCTGTGGGGAGGACTTTGTTGGTGAAAATAGCTTTGAATTGCTGCTCTTGGCATTTCAAAGCTTCAGGGAGAGTTTATTTATTCTTCTTATGGAAAAAAAAAAACTTTTTTTCACTGATATGTTTGTAGCTAGCCAGTTCCTAGAAATTAAATAAAATATGTATGTATGGAATACTTAGCATAGTTGCTTTTACTTTAATTGTTATATTAGTTTTTAGTTGGGGGGGCTTTGACATAAGGTCTTGCTAGGTAGCCCAGGCTAGCCTAGAAGTCAGCATCCCTCTGTTTCCATTTCCTGAGCACTGGGACTATATATTAGTTTTTTAAGTGTTTCGGATACATGGCAAATTCATTAACCTCAAGAGCCTTTTACAGTCACATTTTTAATGAATCTGAGGACATCTAGGCACTGGCTGCTAAGTCACACATAGTCTTCAAGAGTTCTTTAATTTCTATTTTTAAAAAAAAGACATTTTTTCTGCACACTATGCTCTGTTTGGAAACTTAGTGGTATTGGAACCACCTGAAAGAAATACAGGGAGGGGGATTCTCCAGGTTTTCTCTTTAATTTTTTTTAATTTAAAAGTTGTAGTTTCTGTAAAAATTCTATGACCAATCATGCCGAGGGGACAGCAGAAAGTTCCACTTGCTGCCTGCCAGTGAAATTTATTGTTTGGAGCTTGGGAAAGTGAAAACTTAAATCCTAAAATTTTTTTTTTCCTGTTGAGTATGTTGTTCATGCCTGAAATCCTAGGACTCAGGCAATTGAGGCAGAAGGACCACAAGTTTAAGGGTAGTGTGGGCTACACTGAATGGCCCTATCTCAAAAAACAAACAACAACAACAAAAAAGAAACACTTCCCCCCCCTTTTCAATAGTCAGTGTTATTCCGGCAGCAGTGGGGCATGCTTTTAATTAGAGGCAGCTGGATCTGTGAGTTCGAGGCCAGCCTGGTCTACAGAGCGAGTTCCAGGACAGCCAGGGCTACATGGAGACACCCTGTCTCAAAAAACAAAAGCAAAAACATAGTAAGTGCTGAGAAGACAATACAGATTGTTGAAGGGCTGAAGTCAGGCAGTAGGAAAGCCTGGGCAAACGCCTTAGGGAGCCGGTCACCCTCCCTCTCCTCAGGATAACAAACCCTGAGAACTGGGACCATTTTTACATCCTGTGACCAAAGCCCTTTGAAGCCAAGGATCTGCAACTGTCACTGGTTCCTGAGTCGTCCTATGGAAAATCTGAATTTCCAGAGTTTGAACTGAAATTTTCCTGTTTGGAATTTGTGAAATACGGGTTGAGAACAGCAAGAAGAGAAGGGTAAGCAAAGAAACCCCCAGAACTGAAGAAGCTGCAGCCTAGCAGAGCAGACTGACGTGCTGTCCCCTGTGCTCTGAGCCCACCTCAGAAACAGAGCTCTAACTCACCTAAGCCTGCGCCGTCTCAAACCTTCAAATGGGAACAAGCTTAAAGCCTTCTATATTATTTTATTTATATAATATTAATGTCTTTAAGGTATTTTTGTTACTAAGTATTATCCTAAAGTTAAATGAAAACTCTTAGGGCTCCTTTGTACCTTTTTTGCTATTGTCTGTGTAACAGATTCCTGTGTAAACATATGAATAAATTATATTCACTCTCATGTGTCTTTATAGTTAGTAATGTTGTTATATAGATATGAGCATTCACATACAAATTGTGTGTCACTTATATTTCTGAGCCAGAGTTATAACTGGCTAGACAAGAGAAAGAAAATATTCTAAAGAGAGACATGTGTGGCCTCCCTTTGGCCAGCAGACAACGGGCTCCAAAGGGTTAAAATTTCCCCTCCCCATTATGATGCTGGAAAGAGGGAAAAGACAAAGCATAGTGCCAGGCAGAAGAGGAAGTTGTCCCCGAGGGAGAAATCTCGCAGTTCTAGCAACTTCTTGAACCACATTGTGGGACAGGCTGATGCCCAGACAATGATGGGTAGAACCACATCTTGCCCCAGATTGCTGAGTTGTATGTACTTTCTACCTTCTAATTAAACCTAAACCTCATGCCAATGCCCTAAGGTGGACTTGGAGGCCGTTGGACCTCTTTCTTCCTCTTCCCTGTGTGTGACCACTTTAAACAGGTCTCCTTGTATTGCCTTCCCTCTTACTGGTCTCTTTGGTGGGCATACTGGGGATAGGCAGGCATGCTTAGCTTGCTGAGACTGCCGGAACCTGAGTCTTGACCCTAAAACTAAAATAACAAAATCAGATGGGTAGCTGATCAAACTCTGCTCAATTCCAGATTGGCAGGTCCATCCCATCTTCTCAACTACTCATTGTTCCCCCACCTCGGGTGTGAGAATGATTGACTGTTACACGTGTTTGGGATACCCTCCTAACTGACCCTGTGAGGGCAATATCCTGAAAGCTGTAGGTCCAGGGTACCCCCATCAACGCCAAGCCTAGAATCAGTGCTCTGAGAAAGCCACTCCTCAGAATAGGGAGAAGTTCCCGTCAGCCTTGCCTCTGTTCCTGAAAGAACTTCTCTCCCTCTTCCCGTTGCCATGGTTATCATATCTGAGAAACATGTTGAGAATGGAAAGGTACCTCAACAAGACTCAAGGACGACTTTGAAAGAATCCCAAACAGAAAGCTAATGGAGCCACTGTAGAATGACCCCCATCAAAATGCCCTCTGTGGCAACAAAACCTCTATCTACTTGTATCACATTTTTCTACACTGTCATACAATGTCCCTTTCGTCTGAGAGAGAAAAGATGAGACACTTTACAAGCTACGGGTATCAATTTGCATGTTACCCACTTCTATGGCTTAAGTGTCTCATCCAAACTGCCTGTGTTAGGAAGTTAATCCCCAGCTCAACAGGGTGGAGAGGTGGAGCCTTTAAGAGATTAGTCATGAAGAGTCTGCCTTCACAAATGAATCCATGTCCTGGAGTGGGTGAGTTTCCGCACGAGTGGAATCTAAACAAAAGGATGAGGTTCGTGCCCTCCCCACTCCCAAAGGCTCTCACTTCTGTGTATTTAGAATATCTTTTGCCTGCTCCTGGCTACGAGAGTTTGGGAAAGCCTGGGTGTGGTGCTGTCAGCTTTCAGCACAGTGGGTGAGCTCCACCATACTGAGAAGAAGCAAGACAAAAAACTATTGAACAAACAGACAACATGTCTGTCAGAGGGCATAGAGTGCCACACCACCATACATCGTATGATACTGGCAATGTGGTGATTGGCAAGACAGTCTATTTCAGGGCTTATAGAGGAATTTGAGACAGAGGCCTACAACAAACCTGTTTATACAAAGATTAATTGTGGAATACTTGCTGGAATGTGCCCAGAGTACATTGGGACGTTCCAGCCTCATAGAAAGGGTCTATATCCTCTTTCTAACAAAATGTCAGCAAAGGACGAGGTTTGATAATACTCAGACAAGGAAAGCATAGAGCCAACCCATGCTCTGAACCATTGTCTTTAAGAAATAGCGCTCATTTATGTGTGTAAGAGATTGGGGGGGTTGGGGAGAGAGACAGAGACCATCACAGAGCATGTGAGGGTCAGAGGACAGCTCTTGGGTAGCCTGTCTTCTCCTTCCACTGTGTGGGCTCCAATCAGACCTTCAGGACTGGCAGCAAGAGCGTCTCTCCGCGGAGCATCTCACAGCAGGCCCCCTATCTTGATCTAATGGTTGAAGCATCTAAATCATTCCACATCAGGAAACCTTTGGGAATGGCTGCATTTCATTTTGAGCTCAATGAGGCACTGAAAACAAGTGTCCAACATTTTCTGGTTCATGGTCTCAAGTAAACAATGAGAAATCCCATTTCCTGTTTGGGCTGGGTCCATTGGATTCCAGCCTGACAAAGCTTTGAATTACACAGCGGTGACACGCGAGGGCTTGGAAGGGAAGAAATGAGGCACAGAGGAACGTTGGAACCGTTCCAGGAAACCTGGCTAAAATTAAGTCTCCGAGGAAATAATGGCAGCTAGGCCATGAGTCAGTGTCCCAAAGGCCAAGTGCATCTTGAAGCAATAAGAGTGCAATGCACAGGACCGGCCAGCCCAACAAAGGGGCCTTTCTCCTTCTGAGACCCCCTCCCCATGTTGGCCCCTCAGTGACAGTGTGCTCCACCTAATAGAACACGGGAGCAATGAGCAATATGAATAAGCTGGAAGAGGAATTAGTCCCAGTTGAAATTTACTTCAAATGTAAAGAACATACTGGATTTCAAACACTTAATGAAAAAGGGGGGTTAAAATGTCAACAGGTTTTGAGCTGATTAAATATTAAAGTTTAACATAACACTTTAGGTTCACTGAAAGAAAATAAAATAATTTAGATTAACTTCATTTGAACTCTTTGGGGGACTAGTAGCATATTTTTTATTAATGTTTTTATTAAAATAGAATTATATCATTTCTCTCCATTTTCCTTCCTCCAACTCCTCCCATGCCCCTTTTCCCTCCCAAATTCCTTGTTTTATATATGTAACGTATGCATATAAATATATAGCTGCAGCCTACTGAGTCCTTCAGCACAGCGTGTATGCGATTTCAGGGCGACCACTTGGCGTCAGATGATCAATGAGGGAAGACCCTTCTCCCACTCTCAGCATGCCTTAGTTGCCTGTAGCTCTTTCTCGAGGGGGGGTCCCACGAGTCTTCCCTTTCCATATTAGCACGTCTATGGGTGTTGTCCGTGTCCAGATCTTCTCCAGGCAGCCATATTGTTTCATCAGCCTCGGCAAACCTTTCCTATCGTTTCTAGGAGACACGATCTCACAGCGGACTTCCTGGACCTCAGGCTCTTGCAGTCTTTCCGCCCTTTCTGCCTCCATGTCCCCTGAGCTCTGGGTGCAGGAGCTGTGTTGTCGTCGTATCCACTAGGGCCAGGCAGCGCATGATGAGCTGTTCTCTGGATTTTCACCAACTGTGGTTTTCTCTAGCAGTCGCTGACAGTTGCAAAGAAACGCTTCTTTGGTAGGGCTTGGGAGCTACACTTCTCTGTGGGTATAAAGATAAATATTTGGAATACAGTCAGGAAATGTACTGCTTTAGCAAAGTGGTGGTAGGTTCTCCCTTAAGATCCATGGTATCACTCGGCCTGGGTCGTTGGTTAGGTTTTCAATATGGGGCATGATTTCCATTCTGCTGAGAAGACCATAAGTCTAGTCAGACAGCGCCGGCTACTGACAAGATATGAGTGCCACTATTTCACCCTCAGGGCTACCTTGCCATGGTTGTCGTGGTTCAGGGGCTTCACAGCTGGTTAGAGCTATTTGTTGCTTCCCTCCCTTGGTAGCGTGCACAGCATCATCTGGTTCTAGGAAAGACTGTCCTCGAGGAGGAAGCTTTCACGCCCAGCTTGGATCCTCTGGGTCCTGCCTCTGAAGTGCATGATGTCTTCTGCAATAGGGACTTACCTTCAGCCTCTGGGAGGTAACCAAGGGCAGCAGTAATTGTTTTAGGAGTCTCTTGGACTTCCCCTGACCAACAACTTGAAACGGGATTTCTCATAACTGGTACTTTGGTTTTTCTCAGATGTTCTATGACTCTTTGGGGAAGCATTTTCAGCCCAAGTAGCTTAACTTTATTTAAACTATATATAGGGCTGAAAAGATGGCTCAGTTTTAAAGATCAGGCTCACAAGCAAAAATAAACTATATATGTACATGTACACACACATATACTTATATGTAATTTGGGGTAAGTAGAAAATATTATGATTCCTACAGCCTTTTTCAAACAACATCCATGTTATCTCCCCTCCTCTTTCTCTCCTTCTGTATGGACCTCCCTCCCTGTCTTACTCAGTGTTCCATTGCTGTGAAGAAACACCATGACCATGGCAACTCTTATAAAAGAAAAACATTTCTTTGGGGATGGCTTACAGTGCCAGAGATCTAGTTCATTCATCATGGGAGGGAACAGCGTGGCATAGAGACACACGTGGTGCTGGAGAAGTTACTGAGAGTTCTACACCTGGATCTGTATGCTGCAGGAAGAGAGAGACACACAGGGCCTGGCTTGGGCTTTTAAAACACCAAAGCCCACCCCCAGAGACACATTTCCTCCAACAAGGACACACCTCCGAATCCCTCTCTCTTGTGTCACTCCCTGATGACTAAGCAGTCAACTATGTGAGCCTCTGGGGGCATTCTTATTCAAACCACCACACTCCCTATCCCTCCCACCATTTTTCTGTTTCCCCCCTTATATCACCTGTGTCCTTCCAGTCCCCCCTCTGGCACTTCTCCGCACTTTGTCACCATAGGATGCTTTTATTTGTCCCCTGACCATTTCAATGAGACCATTGTATATACATTTGCGTGTCAAACTGTTCATGTGTGCCTGTATGCACATATGTGTGCAGATACTCATGAATCTCTCATGGACCTTGTGAAGTCTCTCATTTCTGCTCCCCGGGGCGGGGTCACAGAACATACTGCTCATCGGGCTTTTCATTGATTCATTCTCTTAGCATGAGTTCTGGGGATCCGAACTTAGGTCCTCAGCCTTGTCAAACAAGCATCTTACCAATTAAGCTACCTTCCCAGTGTGTGTGTGAGAGTGTGTGTGAGTGTGTATCTGTCTGTGTGTGCATGTGTATATGTTGTGTGTATATATGTGTATGTATATGCACATGTATAGGTGTGAGAAAGAAAGTTTGTATGTATATGTGTCTGTGTGTGCATGTGTGTGTGTGTGAGAGTGTGTGTGTGTGTGTATCTGTCTGTGTGTGCATGTGTGTGTGTGTGTGAGAGTGTGTGTGTGTGTATCTGTCTGTGTGTGCATGTGTATATGTTGTGTGTATATATGTGTATGTGTATGCACATGTATAGGTGTGAGAAAGAAAGTATGTGTGTATATATGTCTGTGTGTGCATGTGGGTGTGTGTGTGTGAGAGAGAGTGTGTGTGTGTGTGTGTATCTGTCTGTGTGTGCATGTGGGTGTGTGTGTGTGAGAGTGTGTGTGTGTGTGTGTATCTGTGTGTGCATATGTGTATGTTGTGTGTATATATGTGTATGCACATGTGTAGGTGTGAGAAAGAGAGAAAGTATGTGTGTATATGTGTCTGTGTGTGCATGTGGGGTGTGTGTGTGTGTGTGTGTGTGTGTGTGTATACATGCATTCAGGTGCCCATGACATACAGAAGAGAGCTGCTAGGTCACAGGTGGTTGTGGGCCACCTAGTATGGGTCCTGGGAACGAAACTCAGGTCCTCTGAACACACTTTTAAGCAGTTTCTCCAGTCCTGAAGTGCATGTTTTAAAATAATCACAATGCAGCTACAAAGGGAAGAAACATTTTCTGCGCAGTGTAGAGCTGTTCTGAAGGCAGCACCCAAGGAGGAGCCTCGAACATACCCAGCAGCACCATGAGCGCCAGCCGCTGCCTTCCAGTGTGAGCAGCGTGTCTGTCATTATTCATAATCAATGAAACGGAAACGTACCTGGGTATAAAGCCATAGAGAACACTGCTGACTGCCACAATTGAAGTGTATACACCATCACCTAAAATTGTTCATATCTAGAGGTTTTCAACACTGCCTTTGTTTGGACACTTTTCCTCCTGGACACTAGGGTTTGGCTTTGGTTGCTCATTTGAGTTCTTCTTGGGTTCTTCAACTACTGCCCTTTCCAAAACCCTTGCTAAGTCCAAAGAAATGATGCTATTACAAAGGGCCACATTCTGGAAGGTCCTGAGATACTTAGCAGAAAGTATGTTAGGTTGCAGTTTAACAAAAGGCATCATTTCTTTTTTTTAATTTTTACTTTTTATTATTTAATTTTTTAATTTTGCTTTACATTCCAACCACCCCTCCTCCTGTCCCCCCTCGTCTCTGCCCCAGCCCAACCCCCCATCCACTCTTCCAAAATGCAGGGATCTCCAACCAAGCACCGGGCTGAGCTCTGGGAATTCAGTCAAAGAGAGGGAGAGGAGGGAATACACGAGCAAAGGAGGTCAAGATCACAATGGTGAAATCTACAGGGAAAGCTGAACCAAGCTTGTGAGAACCTGTGAACTCAAGACCGACAGCAGTGGAACCTCTGCATGTGGGAAACAACAGTTGTGTAGCTCGGGTCTATCTGAGGGACCCCTGGCAGAGGGACCAGGAGCTATCCCAGGTACACGAGCTAGCTTTTTGGAGTTCATTCCCTATGGTGGGATGCTCAGGCTCAGTGCAGGGGCAGGGGGCTTGGTTTTGCCTCAACTTAATGTGCAAGACATCATTTCTTTCCAGGCTACAAGATGGGGTCTCAGGGCTGGGGAATCAGTGTTAGGTGCACGAAGAGTGTGTATGCCCCTGATGTAGTCACTGTTAGGAATCTTCCTAACGCGAGCTCTCTGCCGACACAAAAATCCCAATCAAGCCAAATCACAACAAGCCAAAGTAAAAAATATCCAGGTTTAATGGGATTCCTGCGCTCTCGGGTGGCCCCGAGGGGCAACCGGGAAGGTGGGGGCGGAAGGAAAGAGACCACGAGGGAACTTTCCAGGGAAGCAGTTTAAATAGACGGGGGAGTGGTCAAGATTTTGGTGGTCTGTCTTGACCCTCCTCCTGGGAAGGGTCAAGGCTTGGTGGGCACAGGGATGAGACCTCCAAAGATGGAGGCCAGAGACAGGGACTTACAGTCATACCCACAGTGATTCTGAGAAGAAGCAACACTGTACCCTCAGACATGCCCATCAGCAGCCCGCCATCTGGGATCTAAACTGTTTCCCTTGAGTTCCTGGTAAAAGAATGCTAGGCTGTGGAACAGCAGCACGTTAAGACTTCAGATGTCAAACCACAGTCTAACTGCTTGCTTTCTGGTCTCTTCCCGCCTGATAGTAAAAAGAAAACACCACAGGAAAGCGATTCTAGAAAATTTATATTTCAGGGACAAATCTAAACATGACAGTCATCTAGAATCAGTGCATTGACCATGCAAAGAAAGGAATGAGGAGAAAGAACAGCATACAAGAGAAAATTGGGAGAAGGCACAGTTAAAAGCGTACTCCGGGCTGGCCCCCTCACGGTGATGGAGAAGCTGGCAGGGAAGGGCTGCCATCTGTGCCCAGGCTGGCCTGTGGGTCAAGTAGTCCTGTGGGTTACAGGGAGGCTTTCCCCTCCATGCCTCTTACAGTGTGGCTACTTCTTCTTCCTGTGATCAGAATTTCAACTGGGCCCCTTGAGAGGCCAAATGTGTTTGTCCCAGCGTGCTTCCCACCTTCTTCTGTCAATAGTACCTCAGTAAAGGGATTTTTCCTTTCCTTACTCATGGGGTTCCCTTGGGGAATCAAGCCTCAACACTCTACCATCAGAGAGTAGAGTCTGATAACTCAGACCTCATCAACCAGAACACTCTAACTCCTAGGCACTCAAAGGGATTACCATCTGACCCAGACTAAACCAGTCATATTCTACCCTGCAAGAACTTTGAATCTAAGTAGACAGTGCAGACTGGAAGACCAAAGTCGTGTCTTGGAGAAAGGCTGTATGCCACCAGCACCACGCTAGTTTCTTTCCCTCTCAGGGCCAGGCTACTATCTGTCTGCTACACTAAACTGCCCTCATAGCTTTCCAATAAGCTCGGGCTGTGTTGCAATCAACAACTAAAATCACAAGAGGCATTCCATTTCTCAAAGGTGGAACAGGCCAAGTGAAGAAGGGGTGGACGGCCTTGCGCCATGGCTGAACAATGAACGGATGTTGTGTGGAGCATGACCAAAGTCATGTGCTCATGACTGAAGCTTTAGAAGATCCTTGGTAGTTCAACGTCCGGATGTTGGAGAGCTCTGTCTCTCTTTCCAATGAAGCAGAATCACGGGCCTACTGAAGCCTCTTTCTACCAGTGCTCCAAGGTGCTAAGGCCTGGATGGCTGCCATCTCTGCCTCTGCAGGTGTTAAGCTACTGTATCCCAGCTCTGTACACAGAGTCACTCTTGTGTACAGTCAGTGGCTCTCTGACTGAAGTTCTGATGCCAGGGAGAACTACAGGTACATGGGAGGCAGCAAGGGGAGGCGGCTTGTCACCGTCAGCGGCAGTTTCCACATTCTTGTCTGACTCCGCCATCACCTGTAATCACATCCCCTTCAGTGACCCAGATGTGTTTGTCCATGTGCCAAAATTAAAGTTCCAAAAAAATAGGGAAGTGTGATCTCTGAGCTCCTTCCAAGAATCTTCTGTCATAAATTCACTCCTTGTGGTGTGTGTGTGCTTGAGTGTGAGTGTGTGTATGTGCATGAGTGTATAGCCACGTGTGTGAATGCGTACATGTGTGCATTTGTATGTGCATGTGTTCATGTGTATATGTATGTATATGCGTGTGTAAGTATGCAGGGCTTAGCAATGCTTGATCATTATCAAATGACACTCGTTCACCTAGGAGCAACTTGGCAATAGAGCACTGACCTCTCAGGCAGAGGGCCCTTTCCCAACCCCAAAGATATCCTAATATAACCTGCTTCTGGCCACTTCTCTTGACTTTTTCTATGGACAAGGGGCCCTGTGGCCAATGGGAAGGGGAGCTACCTGGAATCTGAGACCCCTATCTAGACTTTGCCCCAAACACCAAAGATCACAGAGCATCCTTTCCAGATGTCTCTGAGGTTGCTTCCTCGGTCCCGGAAGACACCTTCCCTGTGTGGCTCTTCTGAGTGAACCATGAATTTCCACATTACAGATTTCTTAGCCCAAGGTGCTGATAAGTGACAGCTGATGGGAGGTGGAGGAGAAAGAGAAACTGCTGATTTTTCCACACACGTTCATGTCACTCTACCAAACATGGAAGCATCTACAGAAAGCCAAAGCAGGATGGGCCGGGGACTTTGCTTAATGCACTTACTCCTGCCCCACACATGTCACAGAAGAACCTGGCAGGAAATAAGTCAACCTTGGGCCCCAGGTGTAAAGAAAAGGCTACGGAAGTATTAAACTAAACTCTTGGGAGATGTCAAAATGCACACATGCAGGAATGGAGCCACACTGAGCTTTATGGCTTAGCCACCAACTGAATTCGCTAAATGATGTCAGTGAGAGTATGAGGCCTGGGAAAGCCTAGGCTGAGCAAGCAGGAACTTGTGGCTATCAGTTCTGAAGTGACATCTGGGTCCCAGAGCCCATGCTGGGGCAGAGTAAGCCTCAAGGCAGGGCACTCTCAGGAGCAAAATCTTCCCTAGTGTTCCTCGGAGATGAATAAGCTGAACTGCTGAGGTATGGATAGAAGGTTCCAGAAAGCAGGGAAGCCACACTGGCTGAGGGCTATGAGCTGACAAACACATTTGCCCAAGTTCTCTGCGTTCCCGACAGGTACATTCTCCTCCGCCACCTCCTGTATATTTTACCCTTTTAGAGTTGAGCATCTCCACTGTTGTTCCGCCAAATCGTGGTTACACATTGGGTGTGTTGTGGTGACACATCTATTCCTTTGTCAGGGCCTGGGAAACATCCAGACCTGATAGAGACAGAGAAGTCACATTCAGAAGACTTGGGTTGTTTCCCATGGGGAAAGAGGTGTGAGCAATGTGTTATTATCATAAACAGGAACACTCTGAGCTTGTGGGTAGGAGGCAGAAGAAGCAATTGTCTTGGCCACTCTGTGTTCATGTCAACCTTGACCCTTCTCATCATAAACTTTGAACCCTTGACTACAGAGAGGAGCCCACAGGTCTGGATGGAGCAATCATTGCTCTTTGCCTCAGCCACAACGATAGATTCAAAATGGGAAAGTAGCCGGGCAATGGTGGTGCACACCTTAAATCCAGGTACTCAGGAGGCAGAGGCAGGTAGGTGAATCTCTGTGAGTTTGGGGCCAGCCTAGTCAACAGAGTGAGTTCCAGGACAATCAGAGCCACATAGAGAAGCTCTGTTACTGAGGAGAAGGAGAAGAAGAAGGAGGAGGAGGACGAGGAGGAGGAGGAGGACGAGGAGGAGGAGGAGGAG
>PVIU01016515.1:0-44766 GCA_004026605.1 Ondatra zibethicus
TCACCTGCACCTTGGGGGCTCAATCCATTGCTCTGATGTGATTGTGGGTCTCTGTCTCTATCTCCATCCATCGGATGAAATTTCTCCCACCTCTATCCCCGCCCCTGGCTTCCAACTTTTGCTTGATGATCCTGTTTGCTTCCAATTTCCAGGAGGTTCTGTGTATGCTTTCCTTGGGTTCACCTAGGTATTCAGCTTCAGGAGAAAAAAAAAAAAACACAATGATGCAAAGAAACCCTGCCTCAAAAAAAAAAAAAAAAAGTTAAAAATCCACTTGGTGGCAGTGGTACACACCTTTAATCCCAAATCTTGGGAGGCAGAGGTAGGTGGATCTCTGTGAGTTCAAGGTCAGCCTGGTCTACATACAGTTATCCAGGACAGCCAAGGCTGTTACAGAGAAACCCTGTCTTGAGAAACTTAAAATTTAAAAAAGGAAATACATAATAACAATAAAGTATTTACAAAAAAATTAAAAATCTACTAATATAAATAATTTTAAAATACAATTGCAAAAGAAAGTTTGAACACAATTATCCTGCATTAGTGGACAATGTTTCCCCCAGAAGACATGAGTTATTAAAGTGCCAGGTATGATGTTGTAGAATATTATTTTAAGGTATGTTACATTTGTTTATGCTCTGGAACAGTTGTTTAACAATGTAACAATGTGTTGCTTTTGTTTATGCTGCATTTGTTTAACTCTGTGAAGCTGTGAATCTTTGCCTGTCTAAAACACCTCATGATCTAATAAAGAGCTAAACAGCCAATAGCAAGGCATAAAAAAAGAGCTGGCAGGCAGAGAGTATAAATACAAGGAGAACTCTGGGAAGAAAGGAGCAACAGAACAAAGAGAGGAGGAAAACAACAGAGGCTAGCCACCCAGAGAGCAAGAGTGAAAGTAAGATATACAGAAGTAAAAAAAGGAAAAAGCCCAGAGGCAAAAGGTAGTCAGGACAATTTAAGTTTAGAAAAGCTGGTAAGAAATAAGCCAAGCTAAGGCCAGGCATTTATAGGTAATAATAAGCCTCTGTCCCCATGAGAGATTTATTTGGGGGCTGGGTGGTGGGCCCCCCAAAAAAGCCAAAAGAGCAAAAAAAGAGTACAAAACAACATTTTGGCATTCCAACATGGGGCTAGAGTAAAAGAAAATCCAATAACAGTATGAGATAACTCCCTAAGAAGTTATTAGTCACAGAGGCCCTTAAAACAAGAGTTAAATGCCACTATTCTTGGTAGTTCACAAGAACCAGACAGCAAGACACTTTTGCTGAAGATACTCACACTTTGTTACAGGACACAGAGAAACCACACTAGCACTGACCCAAAAACATCTTCCCTGACTATCTTTCATGAGGTACTATAGCAGGCCATGTGGGAGAAGAAGTGCCACCACTGCAATAGTGATATGACAGCTGAAGGTAACCAACTACTTTGGGATTGGATTTAAGGAGAGTTCCACAGGAAGGAATTCATGGCTGGAATTGTAAACCTGGTCAAAACCCACAGCTTCGGAGGCCATAGGCCCTAAGGTAAGGTGTCCAAATACTGCTGTATTGCTAAACTGACAAATTGTCAAACTGCCTTCTAAATATTTGTTTATACACACAGATTACTGCTGCCTTCAACCTTGGCCAGAACAGCTTCTCTCTGCAGTGGTCAGCAGTTAATGCAGACTCATAGCTGATTTAAGTGCTCAGAATAAGTGACTACTGAGTGCTCAGCCCTAAATGTGGCATCTGTATCAACCTCAGCCTGTCCCAAGGCTCAGAGAACACCAAGGAGGAGGGACTGAATAGAACGTTAGGTCAGAAGCTGGGAGTGAGTGTGCCTGCACTAGAACTACTCAAGATGAAGCCAACAAGATCAGTCCACATTCCAACAGGTAGCACTAATTAACTCAATTGTGGTTGCTTTAAAAAAAAAAAAGTGAGGATATTCACGGAGAGGTGGGCATGATGTGGATACCTGGGGAAATGAAAGAGGAATTGGAGTGGATATGATGAAGACACACTCTTTACACTGTAAGAAATTGTCAAAGAATAAAAGATATTCTATTTTCTAAAGAAAAAGAAATCACAGATCGGGTAACAAGATTTTATAAATAATAAGATTTTAAAGAGAACTCGTGCCCATTCTCTCCCTCACATAATCTAATGGTCTATTTTTTTACTCTGTGAACTGTTCTGTTTCAAACGGCAAAGTCCGATCTTGGTGGAAGCTCTTTGATTTTTCCATATCCTTGGCATTTGTGAGCAGTGCCCTAAAAGAATAGCAGATTTCTAAAAATCAAGATCCAGAAAACTTCTAACTCAACTGCTACAATTCAAATGACCTGACTGTGACCTTCTAGTCTTTTCTCAAATAACCCAGAGTTAGGAAAAATGAGATACACAACCATAACTCTTTCAAAAGCAGACTAGGAGCACAAAGTCCTTCCAAACAAAATGTGTCTTCTTTAGCATCCATAAGACACAAGGGTTACTTTCACAACCATATAAATATTAGCTCAGTTACATTTTCACATGTAGTCCTGCAAATATGTGTATGTCTAAGCTGTATTCTTCTCTAGGAACCATGTGCCAAATTCCTCTAATTTTTCATGTGATAATTTCCTATACGGAGTCTAAAACCACTTTTCTCATTTCCTAAATTTTCTAAAAAAAGAAGTAAATCACTAGGTTTTAATCACTCTTCACTGGTCAAAACAAATTTATTTGCCAAAGCACGTTTTATTTCTCTTTATTAAGTTTCATCTTTAAAAATCAGACATGTAAGACTCCAAGAGACTATTACTTTCCATATTTGTAGCTAGTTTTATGGATGCATTATTTTTCAAAAATAAATGTTAGAGAAAAATTAAGCTCAAAGTAATCTATCAAAACTCATAAAATCAACTGGATTTCCAAGAAAGAAATGTTTATTGCTATATTCCTACAGATATATTGAGCTCATATCCCAGCTTACACTGCAATTATCAGTATATAACAAAAGATGCTATTGGCCATGTTATCTAACTCCACAAAAAAAAAATCATAATGCATAACATAAGCTAAATACAAAAACATCTACTTCAGTATATAAAAAAAATAATAAGCAACTGGCCAGGCATGGTGGTATATGCCTTTAATCCTAGCACTTGCGAGGCAGAGGCAGGAGGATCTCTTGTGAGTTTGAGGCTAGCCTGGTCTACAAAGCGAGTTCCAGAACAGCCAGGGCTCTGTTAGAGAAACTCTGTTTTGAAAAAAATAAAATTAAAATAAAAACCTAAATAGGAAATAAGGGAATTATTAAATAATAAATTATGCTGCCATTAAAAATTAAATTTTTGGCTACTGAGATGGCTTAGTAAGTAAATGACCTTCCTTCAAAGCCTGAGAACATGAATTAAAGACCTGCAGTTCACATGGTAGAATTGACTCCTATAAGCTGCTTTCTAACTTCCATGTAAGCACCCCCTACAAAAGTTAAATAAAGAAATGTAAACTTTTGCTGGACATGGGGGAACACACCTGTAATCCTAATACTCTGAAAGCAGAGGTAAGAGGATCATGAGTTCAACTATTCTGGGTTACATACTAACACCTGTCTCCAGAGGAGACAAGGAATATAAATAAATATTAAGCTTTTGAGTTTAGAACAAAATTGTTATCATATAATGGTAAATGAAAAGCAGACATAAAAATGGTATCACAGACCGGGTTGTGGTGGCACAAGCCTTTAATCCCAGCTCTCAGGAGGCAGAGGCAGGCAATTCTCCATGAGTGTGAAGTCAGCCCGGTCTGCAAAGCTCCTGGACAGCCATGGTGATTACACAGAGAACCTGTCTCCAGAAGCAAAAAAATGGTATCACAGAAGAGAAGACATACATGTATTTCCTTTCAAAAAGACAGCACTTCTTAGGTGGCTAAATCAAAATTTTCAACATTCACTGAAAATAGGTTCCTTTGTTTGTTTTGTTGTTTTTGCTTTGATACAGAGTTTCTCTCTGTAGCTCTAGCTGTCCTGGAACTCACTCTGTAGACCAGGTTGGCCTCGAACTCACATAATTCCACCTGCCTCTGCCTGCTGAGTGCTAGTATTAAAGGCATACACCACTAGTACCCAGCAATAGGTTCCAAATTTGAAATATAATTACAAAAATTATATTTCAGTGAAGCTGGTATTATTATTACTATTACTATTGGTTTGTTTTTTTTTTTATACAATGTCTCTCTACATAGCCTGGCTATCCTGGAATACACTATGTAGACTAAGATGGTCTCAAACTAAGAGACTTGCCTAACTCTGGCTCCTGAGTGCTGAGATTAAAGGAACGTAGCATCATGCCCAGTCTAGAAGCTGGTATTTAAAAATTAAGGAGGCTGGGGATGCTCAGAAGTAGACCACTTGCTGATCCTGTATTCAATCCCCAGCACAACCCAACACTTTAAAAATTTTTACATCCATCTATACACACACACAACTCAGGTAGCTAAAATTAGTAGTTTACACCTGTAATCCCAGAATGCATGTACTCCTAAAACTAAGGACGCTAAAGTCAGCCAGACTACAAAGTGCATTATGGCTGCAGCAAGGTTTAGGGTAGCCAGAACTAGAGCAAAAGCAAGCAATAATACTTGGTTGTGTAATAGTACCACCACAGTAGGAATAGTACCACCACAGTAGGAAGACTACTAGAGCAAACTTGACTGCTGTCACTTTCTCTGGAAGGATAACTACAGATATGGAAAGAAAAATGAACCATGCCACTGACACTACACATTAAACTGACTCAGAAATGACCACAATTGGACCTAAAAGTCCTACAGATTCACTAAAGAAAATATTGAAGACAGAAACCTTTTATTCCCCCATACATGCCCCCTTATCTTGTATTTTTAGACCCTGCTCCTTAAAGAACTTATAGTTGTACATGTTTAACATGTTTCTGTTTACGATTCATTTATTTAGTGTAGAGAGGAACATGTACATAAAAGGCAGAGGATAACTTTCGGGGAGTCATTTCTCTCCTTCCTCTTGTTTTGAGGCAATGTCTCTCTTTCCCTGTCTGTCTCTGATCTCACTTTAGGATGGCAGGGATTAAAGATGTATACCACTGCATCCAGCTTTTTGCATGGGCTCTATTAAGGCAGTGGTTCTCAACCTGTCAATCGTGACCCTATGGGAATGGAACAACTCTTTCACAGGGGTTACATATCAGATATCCTGCATAGCAGTATGATTCATAACAGAAGCAAAATTAGTTATGAAGTAGCAATGAAACAATTTAATGGTTGTAGGTCACAACATGAGAATTATATTACAGGGTCTCAGCATTAGGAGGGTTGAGAACCACTGTGTTAAGGGAACATATTCAGGCTTTGTTTGTAGCACGAGTAATAAAAATCCAGAGACAGATATTGGGGTTCAAGCTGAAGATCAGAAAAGCAAAACAGCCATGCCACTTGAGAAGTCTTACCTCTACCAACACTGGGTGACTGCAGACTTATATTCCCCTTTAGTGCTGGGATTAAAGGTGTGTGATACCACTGCCTGGCCTCTAGTGGCTTAGTTTTACCCTCTGAGCTTCAAACAAGCTTTGTTTATTAAAAGATAAATAAAATATCACTATATTTTGAGCTAGTGCATTTAGCGGTCAAGTCATTCACCTAGTTCTAGCTTTGAGACAGGGTCTCACACTAGGCCAGGGTGGCCTCAAACCTGAGGCAATCCTCCTGCCTCAGCCTCCTCACTGGGGTTACAGGCCTGAACATGGCCTTTGAACTCTCAAGTGCTCAAATTACAGGGTTGTGCACCCTCTGACCTGAACAAATATTCATATTTTTAAATATGTTTCAATATTTTTAAAAACAAGTTCTACTCAAGGGAAAATCCGAAATAAGTACTCAAAAGCATTTATCTTGGTAAATTAAGAACTGACATATACATTCTTGAGTAACTGTTAATTATCAGCACATCTGAATTGTATAGAATTTATAAACAACAATAGATCACTGTCATTTCATCTATTGGCTCTTCTGCTACACACCAGTAGAAATTCCCTCAAGCAACTCGTATAAGACTTGGGCTGTGATCTTATTTTGCTATAATGAAACTCAAGGACATCTCAGTTTGAGTTTCTTGATTTAGAAAATAAAAGTTTTGGGTCTGGAGAAATGGCTCAGATGTTAGGAGCACTGGCTGCTCTTCCAGAGGTCCTGAGTTCGGTTCCCAGAAATCATTTGTAATGAGATCTGGTGTCCACTTCTGGTGTGCAAGCATACATGCAGGCAGAACACTGTATATACAAGTTTAAAAAAAAAGAAAATAGAAGTTTTACTCACAAATCTTTGTTACTGACGCTCCATGAAGTATACTTTACACGTGTAAACACAGTCATGTATACAGAGTATAGCTAAATAAACATGGATTCAAAGTCCCGTTGGCTTCAATGAGTTACTTGCCTGGCATTGGGCAATTATCTACCCTTACAGACCTCTTTTCCTTCTGCTAGCTTCCCACTATGAGTAGAGAATAAAAATATAATGTATTAAAAGCGACTACCATGGTGCCAGGTGGTGGTGGTGCACGCCTTTAATCCCATCACTTGGGAGGCAGAGACAGGTGGATCTCTCAGCCTGGTCTCCAGAGTGAGTTCCAGGACAGGCTCCAAAGCCACAGAGAAACTCTGTTTAGAAATAAATGAATGAATGAATAAATAAATAAATGAATAGATGTGACTACCATGGCAAGCCCTCAGTTAATAACTTGCTACAACTAATCAACAAGTTTTCCCTCTTGACAATTTTCTATCTTAATAGTTTTTGACCTTTTCTAAAAAAAAAAAAATTCAACGACTAGACAAGAATGTATATTGTAACAAACCAGCAGGTAATTTCATTCAAATACATTCAACACTACTTTGTAAGACTGTAGGCAGGAAGCTGGGCGGTGGTGGCACACCCCTTTAATCCCAGCACTCGGGAGGCAGAGGCAGGCGGATCTCTCTCTGTGAGTTCAAGACCAGCCTGGTCTACAAGAGCTAGTTCCAGGACAGGCTCCAAAGCCACAGAGAAACCCTGTCTTGAAAAACCAAAAAAAAAAAAAAAAAGACTGTAGGCAGGACAACAATTTAGAACTGGCAAACACTGTATTCAATGCTGTTTTAGAGGTACCCTGTGTACTCCAATTGTACTCAGAGCTGTGTGAAATGTGCAGAACATAATGTGCTCAGGATGTCCATAAACAAATAAAGTATTCACTCCCAGTCTTAATTAGGGATACCATTGCTGTCATGAAACACCATGACCAAAGCAACCTAGGGAGGAAAGGCTTTACTTCACTCACAGTTTCATATAAAGTTTATCATCAAATCTTTGAGGACAGGAACTCAAGCAGGATAGGAACCTGGAGGCAGGAGCTGATGCAGAAACCATGGAGGGGAGAGGCTTACTAGCTAGCTCCCCATGGCTTGCTCAGTCTGCATTCTTATAGAACTCAGGGCCACCAGGCCAGACATGGTACCACCCACAATGGGCTAGGCCCTCTCCCATCAATCACTAATTAAGAGTGTGCCCTACAGCCCTGCCTATAGCCCTATCTTATGAAGAAAGGCATTTTCACAGTTGAGGCTTCCTCCTCTCAGATGACTTCAGTTTGTGTGAAGTTGACATAAAACTATTATACACACTCCCTCTCCCCACCAAAAAAAAAAAAAAAAGAGCCTCTCTCCTTTTGCTAGGGGATACTAAAGAAATCTTTTCGATTAATGTTTCCACTTCTTTACCATCCAAATCAAGGTTCTCTTTTTGGTGGGGGGGGGCAGTTGAGACAGGATTTCTCTGTGTAACCCTGGTAGTCCTAGAACTCTCTCTGTAGACCAGACTGTCCTCGAACTCAGAGATATACATGCCTGTGCAGCCGGAGTGCTGGGATTAAAGGTGTGTGCTTAACCATGGTTCTCTTGACTATGGTAGTTTTTTATTGCTTACTACCAATATATTCCATTTCCACTTTCTGCTTAGCAAAATTAATGGAAGACGAATTCAAGATATGTTTCAATTAAGGAACACATGACAACACACAGTCAGACATTTACAATATGTACAGTATCACAAAGCAAAACAGCCCAACTCAAGTCTCTAGTGGAGAAAAAGCAGCCAAAGACTCATTAACACTCTCACATCGTATCAAATACAACAGTTGAAGGTTTCCGATTTGTTAACCCGGGCACTTGCTCCCTACCAAAAAGAATCTTTTTGCACACTAAAACGATGTAGAAAGCAGCTTTTGGTCAGGTGCAATGGGAGGAGACAACAGAAGTTCAAGGTCATGCTCCCTACACTGGAACATTCAAAGCCAGCCCGGACTAAAAGAGATCCTATCTCAAAGTGTGGGGGGGGGAAGTAATCACTTTTGCTGTAAACTTTCTCTAACTTGCTTAAATTAAGAAACCCCTTCGTCTTAAGTTTCAAACCCCTTTCTTTAAAAAAAAAAAATCATCTTTTTACTGGTCCTTTCTACACAAGAAAATTAACTCCAGCTAGTTCCTACGTCCCCTTTGGGGTGCCAGGCAACGCCTCCAGGGCCGTCTAGAACGTGCGTCTGCCAGTCTGTGTCCACAGGATGGAAAGATTGTTTTCCTCAATACGAAATGCAGAGATGAACCTAGAGGTTGCATGAATGCTAAGTCCAAAGCACCGCCCACACGCTCGCTGCAACAGCAACCTTAGGAAGTTCCTCGGAGATTCAGGAGTCACCTCGGGCGAGCAGAGGTGATAAACATACCTGGAGGCAGCTGCAAATTAGCAGGCAGCTGGATTGTCGTGGTGCCAGGAGTTTTCACGGTGACTATCTGAGGAGCTGGCAGCCGGGGGCTGCCGAGTTTAGGAAGAGCCGTGACAGGAACCACTTTGGTCACTAGGGTCCCCACTGGGGATGGCAGGGGCTGGGGCGCCACGGACTCCACGCAGACACTGCCAGGAGGAGCCTTAGTCACAGGACCCAGGGCCCCCGGGGTGCTCTCCACCCGCACGGGCAGCGCGGCGGCTGGAGCCATGCTCACGGTCCCCGAGGCGCTCGCGACCACCGGAGCCGCGGCGCCCGGCGGCTCCGTGAGGCCCGCTGGCATGCCCTCGGGGACTCAGCGGCAGCGGCGCTGCCCTTCCCGGAGCTGAGGCGAGGCGAGCCGGGGCAGGCGGCAGCCGGGTCGGGCGCAGTCCGGGCGCCGCAGCATCTCGGGGCACACGCGCGCTCCGGGCCCGGCCGGCGGCGACCCCGCCGGGCACTCCCTCCGCCAGCGGCGCCCACACGTGCGCGCCTCAGCCCCGGTCCCGCCGCAGAAGCGCCCGGACCGGCAGCTCCCTCCGGCCGTCACTTCAGTTCCCACCCGGGGAGCTTTCACTCTGCGCTTCCCCGCCAAAAGTTTCAAAGCCCTACAGACCCACAGCGTCCAGCAGCGCCCCGCACGCGCTCCGCACCGGCCGCGGCGCCGCGCTGCCAGCCATGTTTATATAGCCACGCGGAGCCCGTGCGCACGCGCCCCGGAGGCCCCCGCCGGCCGGGGCTTCCCTGCTATCCGGCCTTCTGATTGGCTGGCGAGAGGACTCGCGCTCGTGACGTCACGAGGGCCGGCTCGGGAGTGGCTCGGACTCTTCCTCCGCTGCGAGCGCAGAGGCGCAGGGTCCGGGAGGTTATCACGTGCGGGGCGAGCTGCGGCGGCAGAGCCGCGGCTGCGGAGCTGCGACCCGGCGTCCCCGCCGGCTGCCCGGGCTGTCGCCTCGGAGCGCCTCCGCCCGCCGTCCCCAGGCTGCGACGCTTTAGAAGATGAGTGCAGAAAACTGATTCTGCAGAACTCAGGAACTCAATCCCGCTTTGGGTTTTTCTGGTTCCTGTTTATTCGGCATCACTCAGAAGCCTTGCAAAAATTTTTCACTCCTCTTGACCTTGTAAAAATCAGAACCGTGTATAATTTTATCGTCTTTAAAAATAAGTTGCCGGGCGGTTGTGGTGCACGCCTTTAATCCCAGCACTCGGGAGGCAGAAGCAGGTGGATATCTGAGTTCCAGGCCAGCCTGATCTACAAGAGCTATTTCCAGGACAGTCTTCAAAGCTTCAGAGAAATCCTGTCTTGAAAAACCAAATTTAAAATATATTTGTGAGATATGACTTTAGACTTGAAATACCTAAAACATAAACTGGAAAAGAATTTTTATTCCTCCTTACCAGTTTATATGTCTCTGTTAGTGTATTTGTTCCTTTATTGAATTTTTTGAGTTTTTTGTTTTGGTTTTTGTTTTGTCTTGTTTTACTTTTAGACGGGGCCTCCCTGTTTAGCCCTGGTTGGCCTGGGACTCAGCCCACTTACCTCTGCCTCCCAAGTTCCTCCCCACCTGGAACTGTTAGACTCTCGCACTGTAGTGTAGGATGTTCCCAAACTCATTGTGTGAGCGTTCTGGCCTTGACAGTGTGGTGATCCTTCTGTGTCAGTTTCCCCAATGCTGACCATCTCCTAGCTTGTTTAAACTGTTTATGTGACAAACTCTGGGAAATTGGGACAGGACTTCTTCCTCTACAAATTCCAGCAGTAAGATCTTAAGCGCAGTACTGAAGCTGCTCACAGCAACAGTCCCTTGGAAAGGTTCTCCAGGATGTAGCCAGGGAAGATACCCTTACAGCCTACCTGTCATGGGATCATTTTGTAGCAATTTACACTATACTGAGGGAAATTTTGCAAATATGCAGGTGCTTAGCTCAGAGAGGGTTTCCCGCAAATAAATATGTTGAAATTGTAATAGTATTAGGAAATAGGGCTTCTGGGACATGATTAAATCATGAAGTTCTTATTAAAAGATAACCCACCTCCTATAAAAATAGCAAGGATGTGAATATTTCTGGTAACATGATTTAAGACTGCATGACACAGCACTTAGTAACCTACAGATGTGCAAATAGTACTTGTTGCAGTAAGGTGTGGGGAGGAAAACCTAGAATCCCAACCCTGAGAAGATTCAGGCAGAAGGATCCAGAGTTCAAAGCCATTCTTGGCTACATACTGTGTCCCAGCAGTCTTGACTATACAGCAGGTTCCAGGCAGCCAGGCCTACATAGCAAGACACTCTTTAAAAAACAAACAAAAAACCATTAAATATTAAGCATTAAAATAATGACTGCTGGAGAGACGGCTCTGTGGTAAGCACACCTATTACTCTTTCAGAGGACCTGAATTCAATTCCCAGCACCCACATCAGATGGCCCTCAAACATCTGTTACTCCAGCTCCAAGGATATGTGACACCGCAGTTCTCTGTGGACATCTGCACTCAGGTGCACACACCCACACACAGAAACATACATCTAATTAAGAATAATAAAAGAATAAAAGAATCAGCCAAGCTTGACAGTGTACACCTTTAACCCAACACTGCAAAGGCAGAGACAAGCAATGAATCTCTGTAAGTTCAAGGTCAACATGGTCTACACAATAAGTTCCAAGTCAGCCAGGGCTATGTAGTGAGACCTGTTAGGTATTTCTTAAGACAAGTCTCTCCACCAACGCAAATAATTCCAATCAGGCCAAATTAAACCAAATTAAAAGACACCCATGTTTAATGCAATGCTCCCAGGTGGTTTCAGGAAAGCATGGAGAGGGAAGAGAGGAAAGGGGACCACATGATACCCAGGGACCATATGTTCATTCTCTGGGGGGCAATTTAAGTAGCCTGTGGGAGTGGTCTTGACCTTCCCTGGGGGGCGGTTTACCATTTGGCAGGCTTTCTTGACCCTCCTTGGGGAGGGGTATTATTTCAGGAGCCCCCAGGCAAAAAATCTAGACTTTTTTTATAAAGGGATATTAGGGAGCCGGTGTGATGCCTCAAAATAATAAAACAATAATAATAATCAAACAAAGCACTCATGGGAACCTGAAATCAGAAGATTGTATCAAGTTTGAGGCCAGCCTGGGCTGTGATGTGGGATTCCCCTCTGTATGCTGTGAATACCATTGGTTAATAAAGAATCTGCAGGGCAGAACAGAGCTACACGGGTGGGAGGGGACAGGACTAAACTGAATGCTGTGAGAAAGAAGGCAGAGTCAGAGAGAAGCCCCATAGCCCCTGCCAGAGACAGACACAGGACGGAATTTTACCCAGTAAGCCACAGCCACGTGGCGATAAACAGATTAATAGAAATAGGTTAAATTAAGGTATAAGAGTTAGCCAATAAGAAGCTAGAGCTAATGGGCCAAGCAGTGATTTAATTAATACAGTTTCTGAGTGGTTATTTCAGGGCTGAGCAGCCAGTAATGAACAGGCTGCCTCCTACAACAGGGCTGTAGTTTAAGACCCTGTTTTGTCTGCCAAAATTAAACAAACTCATTAATAAATACTTTGTAACAAGTTCTAAAAGAATTCCTTTGCCTGTCCTAATGTGCATGGTAAGGTTAAGATAAAAAGAAGCATCCCTTACCAGATAACCAACTCTATGTTTCTCTTGTATGTCTCAGACTTTAGATATCTGCTGGATAGGTTGTCATGGCAATTACTTAGGTACAGAGGATTGGAATTATCACAGTATGTGTGCAAGTCAGGAGACAGCTTTCAGGAGTCAACTGCTTCCTTCCACCATGTGGGTTCTGGGCATTGAACTCAGGTCATCAGGTTTGGTCACAGACACCTTTACTGGCTGAACCATCATACTGGCTTAGGGTAGTATTTTTGTTGCAGCATCCCAAATGACAAAGATAGCAAGTAATCTGTCATTCAGAGCTTTTCCTTCTGCATCTCTGTAAACCCCTCTATCATTCATCAGTTGTGATCTAGAAGTCTCCAATTTGTCCATTGTCTGTCTCACATATCCATTCCAGGTAAAACCTCTGTTCGTGCTGGGTGTAATAATGAAACCCAGGAAACGGAGGCAGGAGGATGGCCAGCTTTGGCAGTCCATGTCTCAAAACAAACTAAACTCATATGGTGACCCAATTCATTTACAACTCTCCTCATCCTGCACCCGAAGCATTCTACAATTTTCCTGATCACTTACATTGATGCTGACTCCCCAAATGAAGTTCAGGAAATGGACCTTGACAGTACTAAGCAGCTACTGGGTGCCACTCACTGGAATTAACTTCCTTTTTTTTATGATTACTTCATTGTAAGGGATTTAACAGAGTAGTTAAAGTCAGAAGCACAGTGGTGGAAAAGAATGTTGGCCTAGAATGCTTTAGACTCAAAGGCTCCTAAAAGTCCCTGCTGTTAAAAGAGAAATTTATACAAAAAAAAAAAAACAAGATTCACACCAGTCTGTATGATGCCAACATTAAATTTCTTTTGCAATTATACAAATATCTGATTCATCATATATCCTATACTGTGTCTGCCCTAATGCCTTGGGCATACAAGGTATTTAATAATTACTTGCTAAGAGTATGGATTGAATCGAGACAAGCAACATTCAAGCAAAGCAAAAGTAGTGTAAGCTATTTAAAGTTTAGTTCTGTTTATCAAAAGCTGGGTAGATGGGTTAGCCTTGATTTTTCTGGTCCAGCATAGCCACCACACCTGACTTTTTCCTTTCTTTTTCTGGATTTTCCCGCCTTTAGTGAAAGTCTCTGCCTCATTCTGTGCTAGGGAAAAGTCATGCCCACAAACACTGGACCTGCACACTTTGTCAACCATGCTCTTTTTTTTTGAGATTGTATTTTAATTACTGTGCTGGCTGGGATTTTTTTGTTTGTTTGTTTTTTGTAAGTTTGACACACACTGTGGTTATCCAAAAGGAAGGAATGTCAATTGAGAAAATGCCTTCAGGGCTGGAGGGATAGCTCAGCAGTTAAGAGCACTGGCTGCTGGTCCAGAAGATGTGGGTTCAAATCCCAGCACCCACATGACATCTCACAACTGTCTGTAACTCCCGTTCCAGTTGATTCAAGACCCACACACAGACATACATGCGGGCAAAACACCAATGTACATAAAATACAACTAAATAAATTGAGAGAGAGAGAGAGAGAGAGAGAGAGAGAATGCCTCCAGCTGTGATTGGTGGGGGAGGGCCCAGCCCATTGTGGGTGGTACCATCCCTAGGCTGTAAGTCCTGGGTTATATAAAAAAAGCAGGCTGAGCAAGCCAATGGGAGCAATCTAGTAAGTAGCACATTCCATGGCTTCTCCATCAGTTTCTGCCTCCAGGTTCCTGCCCTGCTAGAGCCCCTGGCCTGAATTCCTTTGGTGATGAACAGTGATATGGAAGTTGAAGTCAAACACTTTCGACCTCTACATGCTTTTTGGTCATGGTGTTTCATTGCAGCAGCAATGACCCTAACTAAGACAACTACAGTCTCTACTTCCATTTACTCCCTCCAGACTCTCCCATGAACCCCTCTCTGCTGTCCTTCAACTTCATATTCCCTTTTTACATCAATTGTTATTGCATACATCTATACATTTGTACATACACATATATTCCCAAATATGACATGTTGAGTCCAGACAGCGTTACTTTTAGGTGTGTCTCCAGTGTTCTTTTGCACTAGACAAGCAATTGGTGTGTTTGTCCCTGGGGAGGGACACCCCTCCAGTTCCCATTTTTACTCAGTTGCCTGTAGTTCTTTGTGTAAGCTTGAGGCTGGACAGGCTTTTCCTTGTCCACTTTCTGTTCTAACATGCATTGCCAACCCAAAATTATCTTTTTACATCTTTCAACTTTATATACTGTACACCTCTTCAGTGAATTTCTTTTCAGAATCTGGTAACAAGGAAAACTGTAACTATAACTATCATGTTTTCAATTACCTCAGAGAGCAAGAAGGAAATAATATTAACTGAGTAAGCAGGAACTGCAAACAAGTGGCATGCAAAAAATGTGAGAAAGGACAGAAACATCTGGCTGCCTGGACAGTCACCCAAGGTTCCTCTGCAATGTTGGGCATCCATCTTCAGTCTATAGGCCTAGCTCATCTGATAGACTTTCTGTGAAGTAGGATATTCCTACCTTGTCTTGGCAAAATTCAACAGTCCTTTCTTTTGTGTCCTATTTGTCCAATTAGGACAGCATACTGTCAGCAGTCGAGGCAAGGGGACTTTCTTGCCCAGTGGACAACTCTTGCAACAAAGAAAGTAAACTCCATGTGAAGTTTCTTCGATGTTTATCATCTTCTCTGAATTAGATTGGTGCTTCCAGGAGCACACATGTCTCCTTGTCATTAAAAAAAAAAAAAGGAAGTAAAAGGACCTATGTTATTAAAACATCTTAAATGCCATATTCTGTAGATCTCTGAAGTGTTTGAAGACTGTCTATCTAAAATGTATCTCTGTTTGACCTTAATAACATACCTAGTATGTTAGATTGTAATGAATAACTACTAACTTGCATTTCTTTATATCATAATTAGTTGGTAATAACTTTCAAGGACTAAAAATTTGCATTACATTGTTAAATGAGCTGTATAGGTACAATACCTTGAACAAGGTTAGATATGTATGTATAGTATGTTCTAACAAAAATAACCTTAAATTTGTAACAATATGCAAAAATCTGTATCAATGTAAAATATTCAAAACTAGTAGTTGCTTTTTCTGGTTTAAAATTAGACTCAATAATCTGTCTTTTTCTCCTATTTCTATATTACCCTTTTTTATTTTTAGAGTAGATTCAATGATCTACTACCCTTATATCCTATCATATCTATGTATTTTGACCCTTTCCAGCTGAGGCATTAGCAAGGTAAGAGTTGGCTGTGGCATGTTCCTTTCTCTCTCAGGTCTTTTAGCATTTGCCCCATACCTGGCTCAAGGTTTTTCTTATTAGGACCTATTGGAACTTATGCAATAATTGATATACTACATGGGGCAAGTACATCCACATAAAATCTGAGCGAGCTTGGGAAGGAATTCTAGACACAAAAGAACAAAGTCAAGCACAGCTTTTTGGTAGCAGCATTTTCTTAGGTGGTCTCTTTTTGCTAGAGGCAAGCAGAAGTAAGGCTCCTTTAAGAGAGGCTTCCTGACTCAGCATAAGTGGTAAAAAACATGCAGCTCTTCTAAGAAGCCCTGTTACCAAGCACTTAAATGGTGTTTATGTGCAGACCACAGCATGCTTCTTGGTAGTAGCATGGACCTAGAAACTCTGCAGAGTTGTAGCAATAAACATGATGCCCACCAGTATCCCCACCATAAAGGTAGAAACTCAGGAAGTCAAGAATGGAGTGGAACCAGGTGGTAAAGCCACCATTTTAAACCTAGCCATTCCACATAGTTGATTAAAAACTCATGTTGTCATAAAAAGATAGAGATATACAATAATGACAGATTCAGATGAAAAAAATCCTCTAACTGATTTGCAGTAGTTTAAAATATATATATAGGCTTAGGAGAGAAAAGAAAAAAGATGGAGAAAGTCTTTAAAAAAGAAATAGAAGCCAGGCAGTGGTGGTTCATGTCTTTAATCCCAGCACCTAGAAAGCAGAGGCAGGCCAGGCAGTGGTGGCACATGCCTTTAATCCCAGCACTCAGGAGGCAGAGGCAGGCAGATCTCCGTGAGTTCGAGGCCAGCCTAGTCTACAAGAGCTAGTTCCAGGACAGGCTCCAAAGCCACAGAGAAACCCTGTCTTGAAAAACCAAAAAAAAAAAGAAAAGAAAAGAAAAAGAAAGAAAGAAAGAAAGAAAAGAAAGCAGAGGCAACATGATTTCTGTGAGTTCTAGACCTGACTGTCTATAAAGCGAGTTTCAGGACAGCTAGACTGTTACACAGAGAAACCCTGTCTTGAAAAACGAAAAAGAAAAAAATAGAGTAACAAAAAAAACATACAGATGGAAAATGCACAGAGAGTCTGGATACTGTATGTTATTATGTTGTCTTTGAATTGTTGACTGCTGAGGAAGAAGCAACAGTTGCTAAAAAGACATTTGATTATAAATGCCACTGGATTAAACCAACCTATGTATTTAAAAAATAACTTCACTTCAAATTTTAAGTCAAAAGATATGTTACTTTGGAAAAGAGGTTATGCTTTTATTTTCACAGGAAATGCAAGGCTGTGGATTTATTCTGGGTTAAGAAAAATCATGAAAAGTTCTTGTGTATCCTGCAGAATGTCTAACAGACACTTTCATGAAGCAGGAACCCTGAAGGACCATCTCACCTTTAGGCAAGTTCAACAGTCATCTCTCTGTGGGTACTGTATGTCCAGTGAACCAGTCCAGAAAAAAGCAGATTCTTGCCCAAATGGCTAGCAAACTCCATAAGGAGCCTCTTCGATGCCCATCTTCCTCTTGAAGTAGCTGGTGCTGCCAGGAGCAGACGTGTCTCATTGTCATGAAAAGTCCTAAATTATTAAAACATTTTAAATGCCATATTCTGTAGTCTTTGAAGGATATGAAGACCAAATATCCATTTAAAATGCACATCTAGAAAATCTAACTAACATGACTACAAACTTGACTATTATACAGATTATCTATTAACCTATAATTCTTAATTATATATTACATTTTAAATGAGCTACACAATAACAATACCTTAATCAAGATCAGAAATACATATACATATAACAAAAATTGACCTTAAATTTGTATCAATAAAGCAAGATCCATACCAATGCAAATTATTTATATATAAATCATATCCCCCTTTAAATGTAAACAAACAGTTATAAACAATATTTGGGAATATGGGCGTAGTTATTTCTCTCCAAACATTTTTCTGCTGTATGAGGGCGCAGTTAACCAGGTCTTTTATGGTGTATCCTATGTGCTAGGTTCATCTCAGTCACAAGTTAGGCGAAGTAACTTTTTGAGGGTGTTTATGGCGACCTTTCAAGAGGCCTTGGTCCATGAAACCATATTTGCCTGGAGGCAATCCACAGGTTCTCATCTTCTGTGAAAACAAAAGAAGACCTCTTTTCCAAAGCACCATATCCTTAGATCCAAATTTTGAAGTCAAGATACCTTTATAATATACATGCTGATTTAGCTTAGCAGCCCATATAATGAAATATCTTTCTGTACTTAGCTCCTTTACAGTCAAAAAATTCAAAAATGACACAATAATATATATAATCCAGACTCTCTGTAAATTTTTCATTTTTACGTGGCTTTTTTTACTTTTTATAATCTATGACTATCTGTACTCTGTCTCTTTAAAGACTTTACCCTTTTTTAAGCATTAACTTTTATTTTATGATTCTCAATATTCTTTATCTTATCTCTCCCAAGTCTATATACATTTATCCAACACTGTGACCCATTTAGAAGCCGTTTATGTCTGAATCTGTACTATTTTGAATCTGTAATTCTTTACTGTCTAGAAGAGCTTTTAAAATTCTAAGTAGCTTGGTTGCAGCTGCTCTGGATGTTGGCTCTGCCTGTCTTCAAATTTAAAATGGTGGAAGCAAGACCAGTGCTAGCTCTAGAACTGCCAGGCAGGAGCCATGCTCAGCAGTCCAACCCTGAGAATGAGTGTGCAGCACATAAACCCTTTTATCTGAGTTACAGCCAAATGTGCCACGCAGAGCACTGCGCAGCCTGGAAACATCTCTCTGTATGGCGGTTCTCTCACTCTGCTTTCTTTTTCCCAGAGTTTAGCTCTGTCTTCTCCACTTACCTAAGTTCTGCCCTATCAAATAGGCCAAGGCAGTTTCTTTATCCATTATCCAATGAAAGCAACACACCAACAGAAGGAATTCCTACAACAGAACTGCTGTGGGATAATGCTTTGTACATTGTAAAGATTTGTCACTAATATGGGTTTAATAAAAAGCTGATTGACCAGTAGTCAGACAAGAAGTATAGGCAGCACAATCAGTCTAGGAGAAACTGGGAAGAGGAAAAGCAGAGAATAAATTACCAACCAGATGCAGAGGAAGATGAGAATGCCTTACTAAGAAAAGGTACCAAGCTACATAGCTAAACATAGATAATAATTATGGGTTAATTTAAGTTGTAAGAGCTAGTTAGTAGGGGAGGGGATGGAGAGATGGCTCAGTGGTTAAGAGCACTGCCTGCTCTTCCAGAAGCCCTGAGTTCAATTCCCAGCAACCACATGGTGGCTCACAACCATCTGTAATGAGATCAGGTGCCTACTTTTGGCCTGCAGGTACTAGGTGGGAGCCAGGACCTCCTTGAGCCTGGGCGAGAGTGAGGCTGGGTCCTCCGGGGGAATAAGCAGGAACCAGAGATCTCCCGACGGGGCCAGGCACAAATCTAGGACCTCAGGGAGGGTAGGCCTGAGCCAGGTCCCCTGTGGATTTGGGCATTGGTTTGGGACATCAAAGGGAATAAGCAGGAACCTGGAACCCCTGTGGATCCCAGCACAAGTCTGAGACCTCTGAGGAAGCAAGCAGGTCCCCTGCGTGTCCGGGAGCACCCGAGCCAAGAACCTCCCAGGCAGTAGACTGGAACCAGAAACCTTTCCAGGCCCAACTCCAAAGCTGCCACAGGAAGGAACCCAGACTAGGATTTACAGATACAGGTCAAAGCTGGTAACCTAAGCCAAATTTGCCCTGAGGCAAGGAATTACACATTGGGCAACAAATTCCACAGGAGCTGAATTGAACAAGACTCCTAGGACAGAGAGAGCTGAGGAAACAAGCTCCACCAGTAGCAGAAGCCAGGAGCAAACACAGCCCTGAGAGCCAACCCAGTCCTGGGACACTGATTGAGCCAACGACCTGACTCAGAGTCTATGACCTCCACAAGAACCAGAGTGGGACTGAACCAGTTATCTAAGACAAAGAGAGAACAAGATCCACCAGGGGCAGAAACCAGGAGCAAACCCTGTCTCGGGACACAAGTGGATCAGGATTGAACCAGTGACCAGATCCAGAATCAGCGATCACGACCAGAACAGGCCTAACTTCAAGCCAGGGACTTCTGTAAGAGGAGATCCAGACCAAGATTTACAGAAACAAATCAAAACCAGCAGCCTAGCCAAAATAGGCTTCAGACAGCAAACTCCAAGGGACCATACCAAAACACAGGAGCACTGAGCTACCTCTAGGAACAGGAATAACCAACGGGGTAACTAGAACTGTGACACTGACTGTACCACGAGGAAAACAATCTTAGATTTTGATCTACTGGCACCTAGGAGATTATTCAACAGAATCTCAGACAGCACCAACCACACCTATTAGAGGAAAAGATGAGTAGAAAAGGTAAGATCACAAGCTACACCACAAAGAGCAACACAATACCAGTGAAACCCAACTACTCAAAAAAAGTAAGACCTGAACAACTAAATATGGATGACCCAAAAGAAAATGATCTAAAAATAACCACAAGAGAATATCTGAAATTATTAAAGATGTATTGAGAAATTACCTTAAAGAAATGGAAGAAAAAACAAACAAAAAATTGGAAGATATCAGCAAATCACTTAAAGCAAACCAAGAAAAAGAACTAAAACATATAACAGAAAATATTCAGGACTTGAAAACTGAGATAGAAAAAATAAAGAAAACACAAGCAGAAGGAATTATAGAAACAGAAATCATGAGGAAAAGAAAAGGAACCACAAATGCAAGTACGAACAACAGAATACAAGAAATGGAAGAGAAATCTCAAGTACAGAAGATAAAACAGAGAAAATAGACTCATCAGTTAAAGAAAATATTAAATCTAACAAAAGCTTAACTCAAAATATCCATGAAATATGGGACAACATAAAAAGACCAAATCTTAGAATAATAGGTATAGAAGAAGGAGAAGAAAGTCAACTCAAAGGCATGGAAAATTTATTTAACAAAATCATAGAAGAAAACTTTCCCTACCTAAAGAAAGATATGCCTATGAAGATACAAGAAGCTTACAGAACACCAAATATACCAGATCCAAAAAAGTCCTCTCACCACATAATAATCAAGACGTTAAACATACAGAGTAAAGGAGAATATTAAGAGCTGCAAAGGAAAAAGGACAAGTAACATATAAAGGTAGACCTATCAGAATTATACCTGACTTCTCAGTGGAGAAAATGAAAGCCAGAAGGTCATGGTCAAGCATTATGCAGACATTGAGAGACCACGGATGTCAGCCGTGGTACTACTATACCCAGCAAAACTGTCGATTACCATAGAAGGACAAAACAAGATATTCCATGACAAATCTAGATTTCACCAATACCTAGCCACAAAGCCAGACATACACAAAATACTAGAAGGAAATCTCCAATCCAAGGAAGATGGCTACACTAACAAAAACACAGACAATTGATGATCTCATTATAGCAAATCCCGAAGAAGAAAAAACCGCACAAAATAACATCACCAACGATGAAAACCAAATTAACAGGAGATAGCAACCACTAGTCATTAATATCCCTTAATGTAAATGGACTCAACTCACCCATTAAAAGGCACAGGCTAAAAGATTGGCTACGAAAACAGAACCCATCCTTCTTCTGCATACAAGAAACACATCTCAACCTCAAAGACAGACATCATCTCAAAGTAAAAGGTTGGGAAAAAATATAACAATCAAATGGAACTAAGAAACAAAATAGACTTCAAGCTAAAGTCAGTCAAAAGAGACAAAGAAGGACATTTAAATATTAGTCACAGGGAAAATCCATCAAGAGGAAATTTCAATACTGAACATCTATGCTCCAAATACAAGGTCGCTTTCATATGTCAAAGAAACACTTCAAAAGCTTAAATCATGTATTAAACCCCACACACTGATAGTGGGAGACTTCAACACTCCTCTCTCACCACTGTACAGGTCAATCAGACAAAAAAAGAACAGAGAAATAAGGGAATTAACAGATGTTATGGCTCAAATGGACTTAAGAGACATTTATAGAATATTCCATCCAAACACAAAAGAATATATCTTCTTCTCAGCACCTCATGGAACCTTCTCAAAAATTGGCCCAATACTCGGTAACAAAACAAACCTCAACAAATACAAAAAAATTGGAATAACCCAATGTACCTTATCAGATCACCATGATTTAAAACTAGAAGTCAACAGCAATACCAATTCCAGAAAACCCACAAAAACATGGAAATTAAACAGTGCTCATCTGAATCATCAATGGGTCAAGGAAGAAAAGGGAAAATTAAAGACTTCCTAAAATTCAATGAAAATGACTACACAACATACCCAAATTCATGGGACACAATGAAAGCAGTGTTGAGAGGAAAGTTCATAGCACTAAATGCCTACATAAAGCTAGAAAAATCCCACACTAGTGAATTAACAGAACAATTGAAAACTTTAGAAGAAAAAGAAGCAAACTCACCTATAAGAACTAGACGGTAAGAAATAATGAAACTGAGAGCTGAAATCAACAAAATAGAAACAAAGAAAACAATACAAAGAATCAATGAGACAAAGAGTTTGTTCTTTGAGAAAATCAACAAAATAGCGAAACCTTTTTCCAAACTAAACAAAAGGCAGAGAGAGAATATCCAAATTAACAAAATCAGAAATGAAAAGGGGGACATAACAACAGACATGGAGGAAATACAGAGGATCATCAGGTCATATTTTGAAAACCTAAACAAAATTGGAAAACTTAAAGGAAATGGACAACTTTCTGGATAAATATCACTTACCAAAATTAAATCAAGACCAGATGAGCAAATTAAACAGACCTATAATTGCTGAAGAAATAGAAACAGTAATCAAAAGTCTCCCAAACAAAAAAAGCCCAGGACCAGACAGTTTCAGCTCAGAATTATACAAGACTTTCAAAGAACTAATACCTATACTCCTCAAATTATTCCACACAATAGAAACAGAGGGAACATTGCCAAACTCTTTTTATGAGGCTACAATTACCCTGATACCCAAACCACAGAAAGACAATACTAAAAAAGAGAATTACAGACGAATCTCATTCATGAACATTGATGCAAAAGTACTAAATAAAATACTAGCAAATAGAATCCAAGAACACATCAGAACCATCATCCACCATGACCAAGTCAGCTTTATCCCACAGATGCAGGGAAGGTTCACCATATGAAAATCTGTCAACATAATCCACCATATAAACAAGCTGAAAAATAAAAACCATATGATCATCTCATTAGATGCTGAAAAAGCATTTGACAAAATACAACATCCCTTCATGATAAAAGTCTTGGAAAGAGCAGGGATACAAGAAACATACCTAAACATAATTAAGGCAATATACAGCAAGCCAACAGCCAACATCAAACTAAATGGAGAGAAACTCCCAGCGATTCCACTGAAATCAGGAACAAGACAAGGTTGTGAACTCTCTCCATACCTATTCAATATAGTTCTTGAGGTCCTAGGCAGAGCAATAAGACACTAAAGGGAGATCACGGGGATACAAATTGGAAAAGAAGAAGTCAAACTCTCACTGTTTGCTGATATGATAGTTTACATAAGTGATCTCACAAATTCTACCAAAGAATTTCTACAACTCATAAACACATTCAGCAATGTAGTAGGATACAAGATTAACTCAAAAAAAATCAGTAGCCCTCCTGTACACAGATGATAAAAGGGCTGAGGAAGAAATCAGAGAATCAACACCCTTCACAATAGCCACAAATGGCATAAATTACCTCGGAGTAACTCTAACCAAACAAGTGGAAAACTTGTATGACAAGAACTTTAAATCTTTGAAGAAAGAAATTGAAGAAAACACCAGGAAATGAAAAGACATCCCACGCTCTTGGGTAGGCAGAATTAATATAGTAAAAATGGCAATCCTACCGAAAGCAATCTACAGATTCAATGCAATGCCCATCAAAATCCCAACAAAATTCTTCAAGGACCTTGAAAGAACGGTACTCAACTTCATTTGGAAAAGCAAAAAACCCAGGATATCCAAAACAATTCTGGGCAACAAAAGATCTTCTGGATGCATCACAATCCCTGACTTCAAACTCTACTACAGAGCTACAGTACTGAAAACAGCCTGGTACTGGCATAAGAACAGACAGGAGGACCAATGGAACTGAATAGAAGACCGGGATATCAATCCACACATCTTCGAACACCTGATATTTGATAAAGAAGCAAAAAATATCAAATGGAAAAAAGAAAGCATATTCAACAAGTGGTGCTGGCATAACTGGATATCAACATGTAGAAACATGAAAATAGACCCATATCTATCACCATACACAAAACTCAAACCCAAATGGATCAAAGAGCTCAATATAAAGCCAGCCACACTGAACATTATAGAAGAGAAAGTGGGAAGTACACTTGAACACATTGGCACAGGGAACCACTTCCTAAATAGATTCCGAGCAGCACAGACAATGAGAGAAACAATTCATAAACGGGACCTCCTGAAACTGAAAAGCTTCTCTAAAGCAAAGGTCATGGTCAACAAAACAAAATGACTGCCTACAGAATGGGAAAAGATCTTCACTAACTCCACATCAGACAGAGGTCTGATCTCCAAAATATACAAAGAACTCCAGAAATTGGTCACCAAAAGAATACATAATCCAATAAAAAAAATGGAGTACAGACCTAAACAGAGAACACTCAACAGAGAAATCTAAAATGACTGAAAGACACTTAAGGAAATGTTCAACATCCTTAGTCATCAGAGAAATGCTAGTCAAAAGAACTCTGAGATTTCTTCTTACACCTGTAAGAAAGGCCAAGATCAAAAACACTGATGACAACCTATGCTGGAGAGGTTGTGGGGAAAAGGGAACACTCCTGCATTACTGGTGGGAGTGCAAACTGGTACAACCCCTTTGGATGTCAGTGTGGTGATTTCTGAAAAAATTAGGAAACAACCTTCCTTAAGACCCAGTAATACCACTTTGGGGTATATATCCAAAGGATACTCAATTGTGCCATGAGTCCATGTGGTCAACCATGTTCATAGCAGCATTGTTTGTCATAGCTAGAACCTGGAAACAACCTAAATGCCCCTTGAACAAAGAATGGATAAGGAAAATGTGGTACATTACACAATGGAGTACAACACAGCAGAAAAAAATAACGACATCTTGAATTTTGCAGGAAAATGGATGGAGCTAGAAAACATTATTTTGAGTGAGGTAACCCAGACCCAGAAAGACAATTATCACATGTACTCACTCATAGTGATTTTTAAACATAAAGCAAAGAAAACCAGCCTACAAATCACAATCCCAGAGAACCTAGACAACAATGAGGACTCTAAGAGAAACAGACATATGTGGATCTAATCTACATGGGAAGTAGAAAAAGCCAAGATCTCCTGAGTAAATTGGGAGCATGGGGACGTTGGGAGAAGGTTAAAGGGGAGGGGTGAGTCAGGGATTGGAGCAGAGAAAAATGTAGAGCTCAATAAAAATGACCTGAGAAGGGAAATTTTACTTGAGTAAAATGGAAGTGCAATCAAATACCTTCCAAAAGGTACAAGAAATGACAGATACAACTGGCTACCTGGGCAATCACCCAAAATCTCATTTGCAATGTTGGACCAACCAACTTTGGCTAGAATAACTGACAGACCATTTTCAGAGGCAGAATAATTTTAAAAAATATCGTACCCTGTCTTTGGAGGTTTTGGCAGTCTTTTTTTCCCCTTATATCCTGCTTGTTCAGTCTCAACACCCTGCATTTTATCAGTGATCAAGGAGCAGTTCTTTGTCCAAAGGCCAGTGTTCATCGGCCAGCTTTCTCTTGGGAATAGATCTGTGCTGCCATGAGATCATGTCTCACATCAACAGAGCCCTAAGTTATTTAAATGCCATATTCTACAGTTTTTTGAAGTGGTTGAAGGTTACCTATCTTTGCAGAATACAATCTCTATGTATCTATAGAACATGATGATAGTCTAACTATAAGTATAACAAACATGGATGAGTATTGACCTATAGTTCTTAATATATATGTATGTATTATATATGTATAAGATAGATATATATATATCTTAAAGACCAAGGCTTCTTATTAAAATATTAAACAATCTTTAAACAAATGTGCAGCAAATGAGGACAATGATCTCAAAATGTAAACAATGTAAAAGTACCTTGATCAGAGATAGAAATGTATACTGCAATATGTTAAATATATCCTAAAATTGCATCAATGTACAAAATATCTTAAGCACAGGTAGAAACATGCATTAATACAATATAACAAAACAGCTTTGCATAGGTGCACAAATATTGAAAACAGAAATAGGAGCATATGCATATGACTAATGAAACTTGAATTTGTATTAATATATAAGAATCTATAACAATGTAAATTGTCTGTATATAATAGCTCACAAGTATTCTATTATAAGTTCACACTAATCTACCTACTATCCCATCCAATCCCTTTTTTTTTTCAAGAGATCCCTGAGCTTACTTAATTTTCACCCCCAACCCTATACCACTTATAACTAACCTCTAATAGATGTCCCTAACCCTTAGGACAAACTTTGTTGGGAGAGGGGATGTTGTTTTCTAAATTGCTTCCAGCTGTCATGAGGGTGCTGTTATTTCTATGGGATCCTGTAAAAACTAAAATGATGGTTAAGCTTCAAGATTACTGTCTAGTACAATTGCAGATAGTATTTGAATAGTTGATTGTGTTTTCTGAAGTTCCTATTTGAAGTTCTGGCCAGAACATTGTAAGACAGTTGCACCATCACCATCTCAGCTGGCCAAGTTGGAATCATATTGAGCAGTTTGTAGCCCCAAACTGATCTTAAGGTGGTGCTATCAGCATAATGACATCATATCAACCAGGTGGAATTGTTGTGGGGTCCCAACTTCTTCTCAGAAACTTCAAAGATTTCTGTAGGAAAATTTATCATTCGTTGTGGGAAACTTAAACATTATTCATATAAACATATATTTAACTAAAGTTACCATAAAGACAAAAATAGGTATGGGGAGAAGTAAAATTTCTGACCTATACCAGGTGGCTCCTGATATGAGACAGAAACTCTGAATTATTTTAACAATACGCTTGGATTTAGAGAAGGATAGCTACTGTCCAACTCCCAAGCCAGCTGTGATTTTTAAGTGAGTTGTGACTATTGTTACAATGAGAAGTAGAGAGATGTGTATGTTTAGGTAGTGAATTATCCTGAAGAGGATGTGGTGATTTCTTTCTGGATAGCTATCTTATCTTCTTTAAGCATTTAAATATCCAAGGTCTCTTAACTTTTTGAAGGTGGGTATTTTCCTGCAAAGACAAGAACAGAACCCTACCCCAACCCTTTTGAGGTTTTCTTACTTCCGGAAGGGTTGTCACCTCTGTGGATGAGCTGTCATTTCTCTTTCTCAAGAGGTCTCTCCTTTTTAAAGCAAATCTCTATTAATTTTAATGGTATCCATAGCTTTTCTTCTTCTGTGGAAACAAGAGCGAAACCCCTTTCTGAATGTAGCACATCTCATGGTTTCCATTCTGAGGTCAACATATCCTTGAAATAGAGTGGCTGATTTAATTCAGAAGTTTTTTCTACTATCCAATGTCTCTCTGCTGCCGTTGTTCCTTTCTCATTAGTATAAAGAAAACTCAAGGTTAAAAAGCATTTGCAATCTATTTCTGGGGACACTTTCTATCCCTTTCTATTTGTTTAGCATATCCTTTATAGTTCGATTTGATCTTTCTTATATTTTTGGTTGTGAGCCTAGCCTTTAACGGCTGAGCCATCCCTCCAGGCCTCGATTTGATCTTTCTATAACTGCCTGATCTGTAGGATTGTTTGGTATACCTGTAATATGCTTTATAAAAAGCAAAAACCTGTTTCATTTTCTTTGAGACATATTCTGTACCATTATCTGTCTATATTTGTTCAGGTATACCCATGATGGCCATAACTTCTAATAAATGTGTGATTACTGAATCAGCCTTTCCCAAACTCAAAGCAGTTGCTCAATGAAAACCTGAATAAGTGTCAATAGTGTGGTGTACATATTTTAATTTTCCAAATTCTACAAAGATGAACATATCTATCTGCCAGATTTCATGCCTTGGAGTACAAGTAGGACATCTCTTTATAATCTCTTTAGCTTGTTGCCATGTAATAGAAAACTTTCTTTAAACCTTTGCTATTGACATAATGTTTCTTATGAAATTCTGAGTCCTTCAGTACACTTCCAATTAATAATTGATCAATTTCTGCATTACCTTGTGCTAGAGGACCTAGCAAACCCATATGGGTTGGATGTATGTTATGTATATGGGACAATGCCTATTCCTGATTATATCTTGAACCTGAATAAATAATGAAGGAAATTCTGTATTGTCTGGTATAAATTTAGTGGTTTCAATATGCAGAACAACTCTTTCTGTATATTGTGAATTAGCAACTATATTGAGAGGTTTTTTTAAATCCCTTAGTACCATGAGAATAGCATATAATTCTGACTTTTGACAGACTTATAAGGGCTTTGTTCCACTTTACATAAATCTTCTGATTTGTAACCTGCCTTTCCTGATTTATTTGCATCAGTATAGAATGTACGGGCTCTAGCTATTGGTGTGTCACATACAGTGTGGAGAAAGATCCAATTAGGTCGCTTTATAAAGTTAATTCTATCATTTTTTCGGATAGTTGTTATTAATCTCTCCCTAAAATTAGCAGAAGCTCTTTGCCAGGGTTCATTGTCTTCACATAATTTTTAAATTTCATCATTAGTAAAATGTATTGTAATCTCTGCTGGGTCTATTTTTGCTAATTGACAAAGTCTCAATTTTCCTTTAATAATCAATTCAGAGATGTTTTCCACATAAGATTTTAATTTTTCACTCAGTTAAGTGGTTTAAAAGATTCGTTCTAAGATAACATCTTCCCTCTGCATTAAAATTCCTGTAGGGGAAATTTTGGAGGGTAATATGACTAGAATGTACTTAAGGTTCAGATCCACATGTGCCTTCTGTAATTTCTGTTCAATCAATGTCAACTCTTTCTCAGCTTCAGCTGTTAATTCCCTGGGACTATTTAAGTCTTTATCACAATCTAAGATTTTTCTTAAATGAATTGTTAGATCAGGTGTTATCACAGAAGTGGGTCATAGATTGGACATGTCTCCTAGTAATCTTTGAAAGTCATTAAGAGTCCTCAATTGATCTCTCCTAATATGTGCTTTTTCTGTTCTAATTTTCTGTAAACCTATTTTATAACCTAGAAAATTGACAGAATCTCCTCTTTGTATTTTCTCAGGAGTACTTTGTAATCCCCAATTAGGCAAAACTTTCTTTACCTTTTCAAACATTCTTTCTAAAGTATCTACATTTGAATCAGATAGCAAATGTCATCCATGTAATGGTAAACTATAGATTTAGGGGACTGCTTGTGTATTACTTCCAATGGCTGACTTATAAAATATTGGCACATGGTAGGGCTATTGAGCATTCCCTTTGGGAGAATGGTCCATTAATAGCTCCTAGTAGGCTGAGAATTATTATAAGTAGGCACTGTGAAGGCAAAATTTTCTTTGTCATTTTTGTGTAGAAGTATAGTGAAGGAACAATCTTTTAAATCATTAACTATATAAGGCCATCCTTTAGGCAATAGGGAAGACAAGAAATTCCAGATTGTAGAGGGCCCATTAGTTGAATCACCTTATTGACAGCTCTTAGATCTGTCACTATTTTCCATTTTCCAGATTTCTTTTTAACAACAAACACAGAAGAATTCCAAGGACTGGTTGATTCTTCAATATAGTGAGTATTCAGTTGCTCCTGTACCACCTGTTCTAAAGGCTGCAGTTGTCTTCTGTTAAAGGCCATTGTTTAACCCATATTATTTCCTTAGTTAACATTTTAAAGTTAGGTCCATTTGTACCTCTGAAGATTAGTTAGTTGTTTTGTGTTTTGTGCAGCTGAATGGGTGGTGACTGTTTTGTATAATACCTTATAACATCACAGAAAATAGTTAATTAAGTTTCATTCCTGAGACTGCAGGAATTTTAACCTGGCTATTCTATTGCTGCAACAGATCACAACCATCTAGATTCACAGCTATATTAGTCACATATGGCCTTGGCCTTCCTCTCTTTCCTTCTGGCCCTATGCATTCAACTCATCTTGTTCTTTGTTTCACTTGAGATAGGGTTCCAATTCCTAGGAGTTAAACAACTGCCTCTTGATGAGGCTAAACTGGATGCCAAAATTCTGGAGTAATGATAGTTACATTCACACCTATGTCCAGAAATCTTTCAATTACAATGTTATTTATTCATACTCTCAGCTTTGGTCTTTGATCTCTTATAAAAAAAAAGTCTGCCAAAATGTGTTTCCTATTTTCTATTGGAATTTTTGATTCATCCTCCATGTTTATTCTATCATCCACAGCAGTATGGTATTTTACAACAGGCACTAGATTTTAGATTTTTAAATTTTCCTGGGGAGATGTGTCCTCCACAGTGATGGGGAATGACTCGATGTTTGACCTGGGGTCCTGAGAGAGGCCCCCAAGGTGTTTCCCAATGGTAACTGGTTGCTTTGTTTGTCTCTTGTTGATCGATATTCATTGGTTCAATATTGACCTTTGCCATATTTTCTATATAATCCAGTAGATTCAGACCTTCTATTTTTGTCATTCATAGAGGAAACATTCTTTCTGAGAATGTCTTGTTCACAGTCCCTTCTCAAATATCCTATTCTACCACAAATCAAACATTTGGCATTTTGATGTCTCTTCATACCTTTGGAAATTGCTTCTCCTACTCAAGCCTCAGTATTAAAGTCGAATGACTCAACATTGACTGTGTGCAGGATCCATTCATCCATTGGGGCTGATCTGACCTTTAAAGGACCAAGTATCTTTTTTTGTATTCTAAGTTGGCATTTTCAAACTCCAGATTATCAATAAGTACTCACCTAGCTTCTGAATCTGTTACCCCTATATGTACAACCTTTACTCAACCTTTGGAAAAAATCACTAAAGGGTTCTTTTGGGACTTGTATGACCTTAGTATATGATTCAGTTCTTTTTCTTGCTTCTTGAATCCTTTCCCAGCATTCAAGGCTGCTGTATAGCATAGGGACAAGATGTGTTCATTGTAAATAGCTTGACTCTGTGGATCAGCATAATGAACCTCACTAAGAATTTGATCTTGAGAAGCCTCAAATCCTTTTACTCTACCTTGCTGTTCTAAGGATTTAGCCTCCTCTCTACAATAGCACTTCCACTGTAACTGCATCCCATCTTCTAGCTCTGCTGAGACTAATTGAAGCCAATCATGTGGAGGAACCCTATTGCTTAAAGTCCATGTCGTTACCATCTCCCTATCAAATGGTGAATGTATGTCATAAGATATTACTGCTAGCTTAATTTCTTTTAATCATTCATACATATAGGTTTCCATTTACATTCTTTGTATCCATTTGTGTATTGAGTATTTGCTGGATTTTCAGAAGTAATAACAGGATAAGTAGCTAAAACTCTTGGTAAGTCATCTCTGGCTCTGAGAGGTACTGGCAAAGTTAAATCCTTTGCCTGTACCTCCTCTTTTTGTTTATCAATTCTGACAAGCTCCTCAATTTATTCAAATCTTTTTATTACTGTCCTTTGTAAATCCTGAATCTCTTGACCTGTGAATATTTCTAATTATATCATCAAATCAATTAATTTCTGGTTCTGATTCTGCATATGATTCCAAGGTTTTAAATTTTTTCATTAATAATATCTTCTTATCCTTAGATATTATTTGAGTGGTGTGTAGATTGCCTTCCTGGAGGGATATTCTATCTGTTAGCTTATCATAACTTTTTAACAGACTTTGATTGTCAGTTTCAAAAGTATGATTCCTTTCAGGTAATCTCTCAGTGCCCTTTTGTAAGGTTTTGTAACCCATTGACATGGTTTGGATTTTGCCTGTCAAACTAAGGTTATCATTTTTAATAGTATGAATCCTTTCAGCTAAAGACTGTATACTTTCTAAAATTTTCTCATTCTTGACTCTGTCATCAAACCATTTCTTTAAGGATACAATATGAAGAGCAAAGCTACTTGCCACCATGATCACAAATATACATATATATATAAGCTCATGTAGCTCTTGCAGAATTCCATTCTTAGTAGAAACAAAAATGTTGTTAAATTCCTTGATGGTGATATTATCTTGGGGGTGGTTTACAATTTTCAAATTTATTTCTTTATTAATCAAATTAACTTACTTCCATTATAATTTTCAGAAAATTGTTGTAGGCATAATAATCTTGATTGGCCAGCAGGTGTCACAGTTGTACCTGTAAGGCAGGTCCCAGATCAGTACCTAAATTACCTGAGACTTATAAATACTAACAAATTTGGTTAATGATTTAAGAGCAGAACATTTGCTTATGGAGGTTTGAGATAGGCAGAATATCAAGGAACCCAAAGCTTGCAGGTATTTGCTAGCCATGAGGTTACTGGCCCAAGCTCAGGTCAGGAATTTGTGGATCTGAACTGGGAATGCAAGCCTGAGATCCAGGTGCAGGATTAGAGCCCTTGCTCCCAGAGTCAGAACTTGGCCTGATCAGAGCAGGCCTGGCAGAAGACAGAGAAGCCATGGAGGAGTTGCAGCCAAATGCATTGGGCAGCAGTAGCAGGCCTGACCAAGCCACATGGGCATGAGAAGTGGGGAGGTGCCAAATCGCCATGGCGGACCAGCAGAGCCAAACATTATAAAGCTGCACAAAGGGGTAGTTAAGCTGCATGTGGTGGGACAAGGCCATGGTGGTCTGGGCAGCACCCTGCAGTGGCATGGATTCAGTCCATGTTGGTGCCAATTTGCTGGTGTACAAAAGAATTCCACAATAGCCTGGAATGGAGTATAACTAAGATTTATTTATCTGGGAATAAACTCATAGAAAAAGTAGTGATCCACAGTCCTCTGTGTGTGCTGGGAACTGGAACTGAATCCCACAGCCAAGAGACTCATGCATGCTTTTCACCTGCATTTATAGTATATGAGACCATGTCCAAAGCAGGCCAGTATCTTAAAGGCTATTGGCTGAAAGAGTTCCCATAGCAAGATATATCTTCATGGGTGATAATTTGCACCTGGTCCATGGTGTTTTCTCATCAATGCATTTAAAAACTTTATACAGCAAAGCACTATTTCACACAATATGCTTCCATTTCCCTTTGAGAGGAATGTAGATTAAACATTTCAAAAAATATTTAACTTTGTAACTAATATCCTTTATTATTTTTTATGAGATGGGGGTTTTACTATGTAACCCTGACTGTCCTCAAATTTAAAATCATCTTTACTTAATTTCCCAAGTGCTAGAATTATAGGTGAGAGCCACCATGCAAAGATATTGCCTCCATTTTTATGCCTCCATTAAAGGTTTAATAGTCCTGATCACTTAAACTTATTCAATATATTGAATTATATAATCTATTTGTGTGTGTCATGTTTGCATATGCCTGCAGAGGACAGAAGAGGACATTGAATTCCCTGGAGCTCATGTCACAGGCCATTGTGAGCTGCCCAATGTGGGCAAGGGAAAAGAATGCAGATCTTCTAGAAGTTCAGTATGCACTCTTGCCTTCTTGGCCATCTATCCAGCCTCAAATAATACTTCTTAAAGAATGATCAGGAACAGCTGATCATGGTGGTACATGCCTTTAATCCCAACACTCAGGATGCAGAGGCAACAGACAGTTTGAGGACAGCCTGGTCTACAGAATGCATTCAAGGACAGCTAGGGCTACACAGAGAAACTCTGTCTTGAAAAAAACAAAGAATGAACAGAGATAAAGGATCCAAGCAATTGGCCATTGAGATTTACACTTATGCCAGATGTGGTGGTGATGCAAGCCTTTAAAACCCTGCTTCCAGGAGGTGGAGGCAGGTGGATTTCTGTGAGCTCCAGGCTAGCCTGGCTTACATAGTGAGTTCCAGGCCAGCCAGAGCTACATAGTAAAACCCTATCTCAAAGTAAAAGATTTACACTATAAGGTACATTAATTGACATAGGCAAATAATATATACTGCTGTGGGAGTTCCTTCTGCTCCTTCAGCCAATAGACTTTAAGATACCAGCCCACTTGGGCATGGTCTCTTATACTATAAATTTCTTTTTAGAGACACCATTTAGGGGTTATTACTTGCATAGGGTTGGGGGTTAGGGTGGAAATTATGTAGGCCTAGAGATCTCAAAAAAAAGGAAGATTCAATGGGATAATAGGTAATTTAGTGTGAACTTATTCACACTAATAATAGTAATAATAGCGAGTAATAGAGTAAATGCTTGTGAGCTATTATTTATGGACAATTTACACTGATATAGTTTCTTGTATATTGATACAAATTCAAATTATATTTGTTATTTTTGTTTACAATATTTGTACACCTATGCAAAGTTATTTTGTCATATTGTATTCATGCATGTTTCTATCTCTGTTTAAGACATTCTGTATACTGATACAATTTTAGGATATATTTATCATATTGCATTATATATTTCTACCTCTGATTAAGATATTTGTACACTGTTTACATTTAATGTCATTGTCCTCCTTTACTGCACAGATGTTAAAGATTGTTTAATAATCTTATATGAAGTCTTAATCCTTAAGTTATATACTACTAAGTATTATAGGTCAATAGTCATTCATATTTGTTATACTTTTAGTCAGATTAGTTGGTTCTTTAGATACACAGAGATTGTATTCTGCATAAACAGGTACCCTTCAACCATTTCAAAGATCTGTAGAACATAGCATTTAAATAATTTAGGATTCTGTTGACATGAGGCACGAATGCTCCTGGCAGTACTGATTTATTCCCAAGAGAGTGTTGAGCACCAAAGACACTCCACTTGGAGTTTGTCTTCTTCTTTGCACAATTGGCCTTTGGGCAAGAAACTGCCCATGCCTCAACCACTGACAAAGTGTCTTGACTGGACACGCAGGATACAAGAGAAAAGACTGTCAAATTTTGCCAAGACAGGGTAAGACGGCTTTGAAAAATTTCCTGCCTCTGAAAATGGTCTGTCAGTTACTCTAGGCCTTAGCCCAAGTTGGTTGCTTCAACATTGCAAACAAGACTTTGGGTGATTGATCAGGCAGCCAGTTGTCTCTGTCATCTACTGCACATTTTGGAAGCTGCTTGATTGCACTTCCTGCCTATTCAAGTAATATTATCTCCATTCTCAGGCCTTTGATGAGATTGAAGATTAGATAGTCATAGTTGCCATCTCTTATGATCTAGCCAAGCCATTTTCAATATAAGACATAGACTCCTTAGGATAGAATGTTTATTAAAACATTTAGCATATGTTCCTTGCTTAATATTGTTTATACTAGTTGTAATTCTAATCTTATACTTGATATCTCTTCCTAATGTATATAGTTTTGTATTGGTTTTGGAACTCTCTTATTTAAACAAAAGGGGGAGGTACTGTGGGAGCTCCTTCCGCTCCTTCAGTCAATAGCCTTTAAGATACCAGCCCACTTCAGCATGGTCTCTTATACTATAAATGCAGCTGTAAAGCCTGCACTGGCTCTCTTGCTTCCAGCTCTCACTTCCAGCTGCTAGACTCTGTTCCTGTTCCCTGTTCATTTAGAGGATTGTGATCTAGGACAGTGATGTGTAAGTCTCCCCTAAATAAATAACCCTTTATTATATGCAATTCTGAAATAGTGTGGGATTATTTTGTAATTTCTACCATCAGCATATTAGGCATAAAACATTTATAAAATTATATAGAATAAGACTCCATTTAAAAATCAAAGATATCTTTTAAGCTGATAATGTGAACAGACTGATGATGCTCAGATGATAATATATTGACACACAAATACAAACACACACACATATTGTGGAGACATTCTCCACAATGTTCTCTGTTTTTCTTTCTCTTTTCTTTCTTTCTTTCTTTCTTTCTTTCTTTCTTTCTTTCTTTCTTTCTTTCTTTCTTTCTTTCTTTCTTTCTTTTTTCTTCCACTGGAAAAGTTTTTATTGAGACCACACTAGTTAAGCAAATTCTGGCATTAAGCACCTTCCTTCTTGGAAATGCAGTCTTTCTTAAGTGGTCCCATGAATGCTTTCTCCTCCATGGTTTGGAAACGACCGTGGCCAAACTTGGAGGTGGTGTCAATAAATTTCAGGTCAATCTTCTCCAGAGCCTGTCATTTGGTCTGCACCAGCAAGGACTTGCAGAGGGTGAGCACTCGCTTCTTGGTTCCCACCACACAGCCTTTGAGTATGATGAAGTCATTGGCTACCTCACCATAATGGACAAAGCCACCCAGTGGGTTAATTTTTTTTTTCAGAAAGGTCATAGTCAGTAGATGCATTGTTCTTGATCAGCTTGTCATCCTTGATAAGGTAGCCTTGATCAGTCTTGTAAATCTTCTTGTTGATCTCTGTCCAATGATGGTAGCCTTTCTGCCCAGCCCAAGCCACAGAGAAGGCCACTCAAGAAGGGTGCCAAACTCCAATACAGGCAACCCTCAATGGGTATTATGGGGCAGTTTCTTTGTATGCCAATGACTGGTCACCCCTTTGTAGCCTTTTCCTTTTGTAACCCCGATGACATCAATCATCTCATTCTGCCCAAACACCTGGTTCATAGGAACCTGCTGCTCTAGCCTCTCCCAGGCCCAGTCTAGCTTCTCAGCCACAGTGCCCCCACTCACCTGGATTTCCATCAAGTGTGTCTTCTTCTGGCTCAGAGGAAGCAGACCCATCTGAGTGTGGGCAATTATGCGGACAACTTGGCAGTACTTCTTCATGCCGTTGAAGTCCTTCTCCAGCTGTTTCTTGCCCATATCATCCTGCCATTTCTTACGGTATTTGGTGAAGGCCTTCTTCTTAGATTTGTGCCAGTTCTTGTAGAAATGCCTTTGACACTCGTCACTGATGTGCTCAGCAAATGCTGTCTTGAAGGTGCAGAGAGCCTGTGGGGTTTTGACGTATCCCACGATGCCCACAACTACTATAGGTGGTGTTTCCACAATGGTTACAGCCTCCACGACTTCTTTCTTGTTTACCTTGGATCATGGTCTGTCACCCTCAGGGACAATGTGGGTCATGCCAACATTGTAGCCTAGAAAGGCCGTGAGGTGAACAGGTTTGGGAGGGTCATCCTTGGGGAAGCTCTTCACTTTCCCACAATGCCTGCTGTGGCACTTCTGAGGCAAGAAGCCCAAGGACCCATGCCTGGGAGCAGAAAATTTCCTGTGAGACATCTCTCTGTCACATGCCGCCACCAATAGAGTCTCTCTGTTTTCTAATATTATTGCAGTGGATGCATAATAGTTGCATATTCAAAAATTAATATCAAATTTTTGTTAGATAGATATACTGTCGTTACACATACTGTCGGTTAAAATGTGTTCATTGTCTCCAGGCTGTTAACATAGAAAATGAGAAACTTTACTGGACTTCAGAAGCTGTGCAAATGCAGTAGCCTGCTGATAACGCAAAGCAGAAGCTCTAACCTCAGAAAACAAGCTTTTTATGGCAATTTCGTTGTGTTTCATACTAAAGTAGCAAAAAATGCGCTTGTTAGTTTTTCATTACTGTAACAAAATACCTGAAGCAAGCTACTTAATAAAGAAAAGAGGATTATTTGGACATATAGTTCTAGAGATGCAAGTTAAAGGGATCAACCTTGGTGTTGGCCTTCAGCATTGTATGGTGAAAGAGTCTTCGCTAATTTCATCATTTCTAGCTTTATATATATATATATATATATATATCACTATTCACTTCAATTCTTAGAGGGTTATTAATTGACCTAATTTTAATATGTTGTTATTCAGTAAATAGGGAAAGCTGAAGAGAGGGAGATATGGAGAAATAGCCATTTGGTAGAGTAGAATGTTCATAAATATATACACATTATTGTATAATGCATTTCACATTTATTTATTGTGTGTACATGTGGAGGCATAGGTGTATCATAGCATACATGTGGTGGACAGAAGACAACCTTCAGGAGCCAGTTCTCTCCTTCCACTATGTTGGTTTTGGGGATCCAACCATGGTTGCCAGGCTTGGTGGAAGGTACCTTGACCCACTGAGCCATCTCACTAGCTGAACACAGATACACTGATGAAGATTAATACCTTCTATGGATGCAGACCACAGGGCACTAGAATATTACAACAGTTAATGCTAAAGATCATTAGTCACCATAACAGAGATAGCAACACTGAAAAAGTCTGAAATGTTGGAATTACCAAAATGTGGCAGAGATAGGAAGGAGAAAATGCCCTGAGAGATTTGCTGGGGAGAGTTTCTACAAAACCCTGCCATTTGTAAAATCGAGTGTCTGTGAAACACAGTAAAAGTGAGTGTGACAGAGTAAAGTGGGTTGGTGTATACATGCATTTTCTGGCATGTAAGTAGCATTTGAAAAGCCATGAGAATGAATGGAACAAAAAGGTTAGAGTCACAGACACTCTAGTGTTAGAGAACAGACCCAGTGGTAAATGAGGAATCACCATTGGTACAAGGAACATCTACAGTGTGGATTCCCAGAAGCCAAGAGACAAATGTCAGATGAAACTTCCAGATGAAGAATATGGCTGTGTCAAATGTAGCTGATCGGTAAAATGGGAAGGCAGGGTTGGAGAGTGCCTGTATAGCAACACCCTGTGAAGATGACTGGTGACTTTGACAAGAGAGATATCTGGAATGTGGAGGGACAGCCTCATTAAACTGCATAAATACCACAGTGCATGTGAGCAGGACCCAGTTCTCTGCACAGTGGTTCTGTGTTGGGATCATCTTTGTACACTGTGAAGATGTGTCTTTGTTTAACTTCACCTGCCGAAGGCACTTTCTGATTGGTTCCATAAAGAGGTGAACAGCCAATAGCTAGGCAGAAGGGAATAGGCTGGATTTCTGGGCAGAGATGGGAACTCTGGGAAAGAATCTGAGGTGGGAAATTTACCAGCCAGATGTGGAAGAAGCTGGACTTTTGGTACTGAGGAAAGATAATGAGCCACATGGCAGAACATAGATTAATATACATGGGTTAATTTAAGTTTTAAGAGCTAGTTGGGAACAAGTCTAAGTTAAGACCAAGCTTTCACAATTAATAAGAAATCCTTGTGTCATTATTCAGGAGTTGGTGGTCCAAAGAAAGGCTGCTTACATTTGGCGCCTAATATCAGGCATGTATATCCAAGCATAGGGCCTGAGAAAGATATGAAGAATTCCTGACAAAGAGTCAGACACAGCTTCCTAGCAACTGTAGCCTCTCTGAAACACTTGTAAGTGCTTGCTGCCTGGCACTTTAAGGCTTGGCTCACAACAGAATGGATGCAGGCAAGCAAAAAGCCGAACCCAGACTGAAAAAACCTTTGAACAGGTACAGTAAGCTTGAAAATGTGCTTAGGTGCTGAAGAAAGAAAAGAAATGGGTATAGATAGATAAATAAACAATTTGAAAATAATAAAGTGAAGTATTTAAAGAGAGAGTAAAGTAATATGAAACAAGTAAGTCACATAAGAATGGGAGACAATGTAATACAGGGTGTTTGGACCCTACATAGTGCTTTATTAACTTTAACTTCTTTAAATACAAATGAACAAAAACAGCAGCTACTGAGAGACATTGGAGTGTAGAAAAACTGCTTAGTTAAACCAGCCCACACATTCTAAGGATGTCTTAACTTCAGAGTGGAGTTCAAAAATGTATTGAAAGGCAGGGGTTATGCCTTTGTTTCCACATGAAATAAAAAAAAATATGGATTCCTTCAACATTGATAAATATCAGACTTGACTGGGGAAGATATCCTGAAAATTTGCCTACAAACATGAAGGAAGAAACTAAGAAAGCCTATAAGACAGGCGATGTATATGCTGATCCCACTACATGGGAACAGCACTGAGGCCACATGAGATGATAAATCTTATTGGTTACAGAGTCCTCATGATTTATGTCATCTTTTCATACAGCATGGATGGAAATTTACATTACAGTTTGATTATATAGTCCATATGAACTTATGAAGTTTAGAGATGTCTTTTATCTGCTCAAACACAGAGCAGAGAATCATCTTTAACTGATTTGTGCACACCTCACATTCAATATTTGTATTTATGCAGATCTGTATGTTACCTTTAAAAACTTGAATGTTTTCAGAACAAAAGGAAAACAGACAAGTAGTCCAGGTGATCCATTCTCACAGAATGTTTCCATTGCCATTTCCTCAAAAGCCTGCATACAAGACAGTTGCAAAGTAGCTAGCTGAGATGGTCCATCCTCACCGACTATTACAGTCAGGACCTCAGATACACCCTGCACTTTCCAATCACACAGGGACTGGACAGCAGATGAGACAGCTAAGTCCCAGGACTTACCATTATCCCAATTTTCTCAGGGACCCCTAAAGATGCCATTTCCCACAGACAACAGGAAGCAATTTTAAGATCACAACTCCTACATTCCCAAGAGATGGGGTGAATCTCTTTCTAAAAAGAAAAAAAGGGGCATGGGAATGATAGGATAAGAAGGGTATAATATTGAATCTACTTTTAAACTACCTACCCTTTCCTCTGGCTATTACATTCTTTTTGTGACCCCATAATGTTCCCTGAGATCTGAAGGAGTTGTTTTGTGCTTATCTTCTGCTGAGAGTAAAGCATTGAGCCCCAGTTCCAAAAGGACAATGTTGTCTATGTAGTTCCAACTGTCCTGGAACTTACTCTGTGGATCAGGCTGGCCTCAAACTCAGAGATCCACCTGGGTCTTCCTCCCAAGTGCTGGGATTAAAGGTGTGTGCCACCACACCCAGCCAGATACATATTTTTTATATAAACACCAATCAAAACAATGACTTCAACCACAAGGAATATGAATAAGTCCATTCAGCCTTTTCATTGTCAATATCACATTTGTACTAAACTGCCTAGCTCAAAGCTAAAGGTACTTTGGACTAGGCAAATTACTTCTCACTTTTTTGATTCTTTGATAGTGACTATGGAGTCCTCACATTATCCCAGCAATCCATACTGCTTTAATTATCTTGGAAGACAGATATCTTCCACAAGATAGACAGTAAGCAGCACCAGTTTCTATTTCACCCAGTCATGTCCCTGTCATTACTGTTTCACCTCTGGTAGAATCCTCTGGCTGTGCTGTGCAGGGTGTGTCCCAGGAACACACTCACCCCTAGAATGTCCTACTGAGAGGAGAGACTTAAACAGTATCTCCGGAAGTTAAGAAGTAGTTGTCTACCTCCAAATAAGCCTGTCATTTTCATTTGTACTGTCTTATCTCTGTAACCATTTTTAGTTGCCTATTGTCATATTTTTTATGGAAATTGCCCTGAATTAGGTACATTGTTCCCCAGTGTTCATCAGACTATATGATCTATATGTTAGTAATGTAGTCTATACATTCACTTACAGGGAATCTTGACTATCTTGTCAGAGAAGCAATTGGTGTGTGCATGGAGGGGAGTAGCATATAGGGAGAGATGCTTCCACCCCATACAAGCATCTGCGTCTGCAGGTGCAGGGAGCACTATATATGTGACATGCCCTTTTTCTCATTCCTCTCCACTAGTGAACTGCTGTTCCATCTTTAGCATCTGTTGTAGAATATTATTTTAAGATGTGTTACTTTTGTTTATGCTGCATTTGTTTAACTCTGTGAAGCTGTGATTTTTTTGCTTGTCTAAAACACCTGATGATCTAATAAAGAGATGAATGGCCAATAGTGAAGCAGGAAAAAGGTTAGGCAGGCATGGCAGAGAGAATAAATAGGAGGAGAAATCTGGGAAGAGGAGGAAGGAGCATGAGAACAAGAGCAAGAGAAGGTGTCAGGGGCCAGCCACCTCCCCACCCATCCAGCCATGGAGGATAAGACTGAAAGTAATATATACAGAAATAGGAAAAGGAAAAAGGTTCAAAGAGTAAAATACAACCAACATTTTGATGTTCCAATGTGGGACTAGAGTGAAAGAAAATCCAACAACTACAAGCATCTTTCATGAACCTAGCAGAAGAGCACTGACTTTTCTACCAATTATATGTCACAGAATACTTTCATGACTCAAACCCTGCCACACAACTTCTGACATGCTGTTAACATTGTTTTGTTTCTTTGTGTAAGAAAAATCTAGGGCTGGAGAGAAGGCTCCGTGTTTAAGAGGGTTCACTTCTCTTCTAGAGGACTCAGCTCCCTTGTCTGGTGGTTTACAATCATCTGTAACTCCAGGACCTAGGGATCTGATGCCTCTGGCCTCCAGGCACCTGAACTCACATGAGCATGACCATACAGGGATATATACAGACACATAATTAAAAATAAATATTTCAAAATTTCTACAATGAAGATATATATAGTCAAGAGACAACTCAACACCAAAATAAAAATGAATTATCAATATTTTAGTCCAAACCACATTTATGACAAAATGAAACAAACTAAAATCACTAGTCCATCCACAGCAAAGCTCCAGATTTTAGGTTGGCATTACTACCACTTGTATTTCTATAAAAATCTTTTTCTTATACATGTTTTCCTTGTTTCATATGAAATGAAACTTTACATTCTACTGAGAGCTGTAGGCAGAAACTGTACTTTGTTTACCGGCCGAGCTGTCCAAAATAGCAAGACTTTAAAACAACTTTGAAGAGTAGAACTCTCAGTATAAACAAGAAAAAACAGAAGACTGACAAAATACACAAAGAACCCCAATGAATGTTTCTGTATTAACCCTGTACTTGATGACAGGACACAAATGAAATCTGTCCCCTCCAGACCTGGGGAGACAGCTAATTGACCTTTTTGCGTGGAGGGCTGGGTTGAGAGGTGGGAAGTACAAGTTGGAGAAGAGGCTTGCCATTTGGTCAAGTGGGAGCTGGCTGAACTCAGAGCTCTTCCACATGCTCTCTTAGTCAGAGCTCCTGGGGGACACTTTTCTCTACGTAAAGCAGCCCAGCTTCAGACGTCTCTCTGTCTTCAGTTGGGGACACACAACTAGTTCTCCTGCAGTCTTAGTCACACACAGACGCTTTCTGGGATTGTAGCCCATGGGGTTAGAGTTCATCTAATATTCACTCTGCTTACAAAATTCATCTAGGAGGCATGCTGATCCACACCACACAGAGGGGGATGCCATCTGAGGATTTCTACAGGTGATCCACCCTACCTCGTCTTCGGGTCTGCTAATACCCTGTTGGAACATTTGAGTGTTATGTGTCTTTCTTGAGGAGATATGAAAGTAAACAGTAATAGTAGCCTTTAAACTGAAATAATACAATATCCTAAAGAATAACTCATACAAACTCATCTAGATGATTAATGAGTTCATTAAGGATTGCTAGTCAGAGCAGCAGACAGCTCTGTAAATAGTATGCATTGTTCCAGACATCAACCCTCACTTACCAAGAACTTGTTTCACGAGACTCGAAGTTTACAAAGGAACTGATGCAAACATGGGCTTCAAACACTGTCTATTGTTAAAGCAGCAATGGTGATTGCAGGCTCAAATATCATGAGGCAAGGCAAAGCCAGACTCTGGAAAATTGAATTTGTGTGAACTCTACCTTGACCTTATAGATTCTAGCAGCGAACAGTGTCTCAGCACAGGATAATTCCTTTTGCTCCTCTTTGCTATGTAGAATAACTAATTGGAGCCTTGCAGTGAAAAGGAGTCATTGACTAGAATTCAGAAGATTAGCCTTCCTGTATAAGCTGCCAATCTCATTGTGTGTTTGTGTGTGTGGTTTTACAAAATTCCAATTTTTGCTTGAAATCTTACATATATACAGAATATGTAATCTTATATTATATGTATAACATATCAAACATAGCATATACTCATATAATATGTATCATATACCAATTATTTTATAAATATAGGGGTTTTGCCTGCATGTATGTCTCTGCACCACATGAATGCCTGGTACCATGTAAGCCAGAAGAGGATGTTGGATCCTCTGAAGCTGGAATTACAGATGGTTGTGAGCTACCATGTGGGCACTGTGAATCCAACCCATGCTTTTTGGGAGAATAACCACTGCTCTTAACTGCTAAGACATCTCTCCAGCCCATATATTATATTTAAGGCAAGGCTGAAGGTAGCTTGGACTGATCTCAAACTAGGTGTGTAGCTAAGGATGACCTTGAATATCTATCTTCTTGCCTCCACCTCACAAGTGCTAATATAGGTATGTGCCACCATGCCATTTATTGTCATGTAATGCTGGGGACTAAACCCAGGACCTCATGCACACAAAGCAAGTACCCTACCATCTGAGCTACATCCTCATCCCCCTTTACTTCTTGAGACAAGGTCTTGCAGAGTTTATTAGACTGGGTTTGTACTCACTGTACAGTTTATGTAGGCCTTAAGCTTGGGACTTCTTCCTACCTTGGCCTCCTGGGTAGCTGCTGGGACAACTGGCCAGCAGCACTAGACCCACAGTTCCTTGAAATTCTTAGCCCTGCTAATAAACAAGGTCAGCTGTTTTCCTTGAAGACACAATTTGCCATTGTTGCTTCTGAGAAAATATTTGTCAAATATTCAAGAAAGACAGAAAATAATAGTTTGTCTTTCAGTGGGTCTTTTGAATACAAAATGGTGGTTCATTAAAAAATACTTAACCCAGCCTGGCGGTGGTGGTGCGCTCGGGAGGCAGAAGTAGGCGGATCTCTGTGAGTTTGAGGCCAGCCTTGTCTACAGAGCAAGTTCTAGGACAGGCACCAAAGTTATACAAAGAAACCCTGTCTCAAAAAAACCAAAAACAAAGGGATGGAAATAGAAAACGCTATCCTGAGTGAGGTAACCCAAACCCAGAAAGATGATTATGGTATGTACTCACTCATTAGTGGACCCTAGCTATAAAATAAAGGTCACCAAACACTTAGCTCGCAAGCCCAGAGAAGCTGAATACCTAGGTGAACCCAAGGAAAGCATACACAGAACCTCCTGGAAATTGGAAGCAAA